>VWPU01020384.1:0-15852 GCA_013398955.1 Callaeas wilsoni
CCCGCGCCGCGCCCCCGCCGCGCTGCCCGACTCCAGCGTCACCTCCAGCACTGCCGGCGGCTCCAGTGTCACCTGGTGCAGCAGCAGCTGCCCCCGCGGGGCCTCCCCGGGAAGCCCCCCCGTGCTGGACACCCCGAAGAAGCGGCGGCGGGGCCGGCCCGGTGGGGAGAACACGGAGCTCTCGCGGAGGCTCTGCCGGACCAGGTCGGTGAGACGGTGCAGCCCCGGCACGCCCGCGGCCAGAAAGTTGTAACTGAGAGGG
The DNA here is from genome assembly GCA_013398955.1 of Callaeas wilsoni. Classification (NCBI taxonomy): domain Eukaryota; kingdom Metazoa; phylum Chordata; class Aves; order Passeriformes; family Callaeidae; genus Callaeas; species Callaeas wilsoni. Next base: position 263 of record VWPU01020384.1, read on the forward strand.
ACAGGAGAGTCAGGGATGGGGGACATGGGAGACAGGACAGGAGGGCAAATGGATGGGACATGGTGAGGATGGAGGGGACACAGAGGGTTTGGGGGCCGCAGCCCAGACACTCACCTGGCATACTTGGGCCCCTCCCCGCCCTCCCCGGTGGGGGGCAGGAAGGTGAGGGTGAAGTCCCCGAGCTCCTCTGCCGTCCCTGCCACGGCCGCCAGCCGTGTCCCGTTCTCCAGCACGGGCCGCAGCGTCCCCTGCCCGTCTGTGGCCACGTAGAAGAAGAGGGACAGGAGAGGGGCCGGACCCTTGCCCTGGGGAGGAGGAAGATCAGGTGGAGGATAACGAAAGGTCCCCAGCATCCCAACCCCTCTCCCACCCTCGTCCCCTCACCTCCATCTTCGCTGTGACCCGCCAGCTCCAGTCGCCGCCGTGGTCTCCCCCCGGCTGCTTCACAAACTCGGTTCTCAGCACCAGCCCCTCATCGCGGATCTCCTGCACTCCGAAATTCTCCCCGTCGTGCATCAGCCACCCGTACCGCGACACGCCGTCGTTCTGCTCGCTCGTGTGCCGCAAGTTGCCGCCGTGTTGGAGCCACATCAGTCCTGGAGGGGCGGGGAGGTGTCAGGGGCGGCTCTCGTGGTGGGAGCGGAGCCGGACGAGCCCCAGGGCGGGGCAGAGCCCCCCGCGCCCCTCACCGGTCACGACAGCGCGCGGGCTCCGCGTCTTCATCCCGAAGTAGACGTGAGGCCGGTACGTGCCCCAAAAGTAGGAGGGCGATGCGAGAGGCCCGGTGGAGCCAGGGGGCACGGCGGGGGGCGCGGGGTGGGGGGTGACGAGGCGGGAGGCTTCGCTCCACCGCTTCCATTCAGCCGCCGCCGCCGCCAGACCCAGCGCCAGCGCCGCCGCCGCCGCTGTAAGCGCCAGCGCCGTCCGGCCCCGCCCGGAGCCTCGCGGTGGCTTTTGTTGTTGCCGCAGTTTCGGGTCGCGGTCCCGGAGGCGCTCCCGGGGCCGTTCCCGGGGTCCATCCCCGCCGCGCCGCCGCCGCTCGCCCGCCATCAGGGCTGTCGCTCTCGTGACGCCAGCGCTGCGCCACGGGGGGCGAGGCCAACTTCCGCGAGCGCCCCCTGGCGGGCAGGAGGAGCCCGCGCAGGCTCGGTCCTCCCAGGGACGCCGCGGATCCCGAACTGGCCTCGAGGGGACAACGACACCGCTGTCAGGGTGTCCCCGACTACCCTGCCACCCCGTCCACGCTCCTCACGCCCGAGGGGACAACGACACCGCTGTCAGGGTGTCCCCGACTACCCTGCCACCCCGTCCACGCTCCTCACGCCCGAGGGGACAACGACACCGCTGTCAGGGTGTCCCCGACTACCCTGCCACCCCGTCCACGCTCCTCACGTCCGCTTTGCTATGCCCGTTGATGTCCTCCCCAGCCTCTCCAGGGATACCTAAATGACCCCCATGGACGCCCCGCCTTCCCTAGGACCACCCTGGAACCCCGGCCGTGCAGCCGCAGTGCCCCCCGGGACCCCTAAGAGAATCCCAGCCTGCACCCCCAGCCCCTCCAGGACCCCCTAGCCCCACCAGTCTCCCTACAAGTGTTCCAATTAGATCCTGCCCACCAGCAACTGGTCCCAGTTGGAATCCCAGGATCACACCCCAGGGATGCCAGACCCCTATCCCCCAGCATGCCACCCGCAAACACAGCCACTGCCATGGTTTTGCCAGCTTTATTCCAGGTCAGCCCTCGGGGCTGTTCCCGACACACGGCAGCCCTGGCACACGCCAGCGGCGGGCACGGTGCAGCCGCAGGGACAGCCACTGCTGCTGGCTGCCCGGGAACGGGGACTCGGGACGGGATGGGAGATCGGCCTCCGGAGGCAGTGGGGGGGTCCCTGGGATTCGGCCCAGCCCCTCCAGAGGGTCCAGGCCAGGGACAGGGTCCATGGATGGTTCCAGGGGGTGGGCGCCTTCATCCGAGCCTGGGGAGGGATGGATAGGCTGGGATATCAGATCCTGCTCCAGATGAGGGTCCCTGTACCCATCCCTGTTCCCATTCCAGTCCCATCCCCATCCTTGTCCCTCTCCCGGTCCCCATCCCTTCCCCACCCCATCTCGTCCCAATCCCACCCTACCTCATTCCATCCCATTCCCATCTCATCCTCACCCCACCCCCTCCCATTCCCATCTCATTCCCGCCCTGTCTCATCCCATCCCACCCCATTCCCACCCCACCCCGCTCTCACAGCAGCGCCGGAGGCCGCCCCAGCCCCGGGGGGGCCCCCCCAGCCCCCCCGGCTGCTGCAGGAGGCACCGCACGGCCGTGTCCGTGTGCCGGAAGACGCAGAGGGCCCGCAGCGCCTGCCGGGCCTCGGGAGCCAGCCCGGAGCGCTCCGAGCACACCAGCTCCCGCACCGCCTCGAAGTCCCGCCGGAGCTGCAGGGCACCCTGCAGGCTGGGATGGGGGTCAGGGTGGGCACGGGACCCCTGGAATCCTCACCAGCACCCCTACCAGGACCCCCTGGCACCGCCACCGCACTCTGGGACCACCACGGAGCCCACGGCACTGCCATCAGACCCCCAAGACCCTCACCGGGACCCCCACAACTGCCCACAGAACCCCTGGCACTGTCACCAGGACCCCCACTGGGATCCCTGGCACCATCACCGGTACCCCAACCTGCCACTGGGCCCCCTGCCTTGTCATGAGATCCCCAGCACTGCCACTGGCACCTGTTACTGCCACTGAGATCCTCAGCACTGCCCACCGGGATCCCCAGTCCCACCACTGGGATTTCCAGCACTGTCACTGGCACCCCTGCTCTGCCACCAAGACCCCAGGGCCACAATGGCACCCCCAGCACTGCCACTGGGACCCCTGGAACTGCCACTGAGACACTCAGAACCCCCACGGGGACCCCGACACTGCCCACTGGCTGTGGCTCTGGCTGTGGCCCCCCCGTCCCCAGTACCTGAACTTGATCCGGCGGGTCAGGATGTGATCCATCCAGGCCTCCAGGAAAGCCGTGGTGACCCGTGCCAGCGTGGGCACCTGGGCATCGTGGGGCAGGGCCTGGGCCCCCTGCAGCACCTGCCCCAGCACCGCCTGCACTGCGGCCGCTGCGTACGCGCTGGGGGAGCTGGGCAGCTCTGGAGGACACAGACACTCTGCTTGGTGACCTCCCAAAACGGCCCCCCTCAAGCACCCCACATCACCCCCCAGCCCCAAAACCCACCGGCGCGTAGCCCGAGCCGCCAGTGCCGGCCCAGTGGCATGGTCTGGTCGAAGATCTCGGCCGAGAGCCGCTTGCAGCTGGTGGAGAACATCCGGAGCACGTCCGCGGAGAAGAGCTGGGACACAGGGATGACACAGGGTGACACAGGGTGACACAGGCATCCTCGTGCTTAGGACCCCCCTCTCACGGTCCCACCATACCTGGATGCTGTTGGCCACGTCATGGATCTGCCGGCACAGCTGGAGCTCCCACGGGGATCCCAGGCTGGAGAGTGGCTCAGGGGGGCTGTCCCCATGAATGTCCCCTGGTTCTGGGAAGGTCCCGCTCACCTGCAGCATCAGCTGCTCTGCCTCTGCCTTCAGCACCTGGAGGGGAGCGGGCGGAGTGAATCCAGCCCCCATCATGTCCCCCCAGACCCCCCGTGCCCCCTGCTCCCCCATACCTGCAGGTCTCCCTGGGTGAGCAGCAGGAACTGAGGCAGCGCCCAGGCCGCCAGGTACCGCCCGGCCCGGCTCGTGAGCCACGCGTGGGAGGCCGCCACCGCCGCCAGGCACCGGCCCAGCACCTGCAGCCGCAGGCAGAGATCCCCGGGGGGGGCTGCAGGTGGGGGTCAGCACAGAGGGGACCCCCCAGACCCCCATGTCCCCCCAAACCCTTCTCACCGTGCGGGCGGGCAGGCAGCAGGCGCAGGCAGCGCAGGGCCAGCGCCAGGGCCGGGAAGAGGCACCGGAGCTGCTGGGCCGTGCGGCTGCAGCCCGGCCCCGGGGCCCCCCCTGGGGCCTCCAAGCACTTGTCTGACAGTCCCGAGCCCAGAGCACGGGTAAAATCTGGAGGACAAACAGTCAGTAGGCCCCAACATCCCCCGCTTGCACCTCACACCCCACCCCATACCCCATAACCAACACTTCATAGCGTACCCCACTCCGTCACCCCATACCAACCAAGTACCCCACACCCTGCTCCCCACCTTGTCCCCAGAGCCCACACCCTGTACCCCACCCTGTGCTCCCCCAGTACCCGTGTCCCAGCTGCAGAGGACGCTCCGGCACAGCAGGCGCAGGCAGAGCCCCCCGAGCTCCTCCTGGCACTCAGAGTGCACACGGGCTGTGGGGGGACATGGTGGGGTAGGGTCAGGGCAGGGCAGGGACCCCCGAGGCAGCCCTCGCACCCCCTGTATCCCCACATACCAACAGCGAGCGCATGGCTCAGCTCCCGCGCCGCGGTGATGGTGGCACTGGGGGTGGCAGGAGGGGTGCCCGGGCTGTCTCCCAGCACAGCGCTCGCAGCCTCCCAGAGCAGCAGGCGGTACCGGGCGCTCAGCGCGGCGGCCACGGGGCCGCGGGCGGCGTCCAGCCACCGCACGGCCTTCCAGCCACCCGCACTGCCCGGCCGCAGTCCCGGGGCCAGCCCCGGGGACTCGGGGCTCTCAGACAGCACCGGCTGCCACAGGCTGTCAGCTGAGGCCACCAGCGCCCCAAAAATGTGTCCCATCAGCTCCTCATCCTCCTGGCACAGTGCCTGCAGCTCAGCCGCCAGCACTGGTGGCATCTGTGCTCCAGAAGGTTGTGTGTCCATCCCCGTGCCCATCTCTGCAGCGTCACGCCCCGGTGGCCACGGCACCACCACGTCCTCCCAGCAGACGTGTCCACCCCTGATGTCCCCATTCTGGGGCCACAGAAGGGGCTGGAGCCTCTGGGCCACGGCCCGGCCACGCTCGGCCGCCAGCAGCTGCAGCACCCCACCCACAGTGAAGGCGCTGGGGGCCTTCACCTCGGAGCCCAGCTCCTCCGCCAGCCCCTGCACCACGCGGTTGTAGATCTCCAGCCCCTGGAAGAGGTCAGCCAGGCACTCAGAGGCCAGGGCGGGGGACCCGGGACGGCCGAGCTCCCGCAGCCGTCCCTCGATGTGTCGCCTGGCCAGGCGTGCGGCCATCAGGGCGGGCAGCAGCAGCGCCCACCGCATGTGCACCACGGCCTCGCCCCGGCGCCGCGGCAGCTCCCGCAGCCACGCGTCCGCCCGCAGCCGCCGCAGCAGCGCGGCCCAGTGCCCCGTGTGCGCCCGCAGCTCCAGGCACAGCTCCCGCAGCGCCGGCGCGGGGGCCCCGGGCTCTCCGGGCCCCGGCAGCGCCAGCAGCCGCCGCAGGAAGTCGGAGGAGGCCTTGAGGCGTCGGGTGAAGTCGCGGGCCAGGCGGAGCTGGTGGCGGTGCTGCAGCAGCGCGTGCAGGGCCGCTCCCCGCTCCGCCACGCGCTGCCGCAGCGCGTCCTCGGAAAAGTCACCGGCGCCGCTGGGATGGGGCCGCACGTGCCCCAGGAAAGTCTCGGTGCGAGGGTCCTCCCAGACGCAGAGGCAGCGGCGCAGCCCCGGGAAGCTTTGCTCCAGCGGGACCACGATGGACGCTGCTTCATCCTCGTCGTCATCGTCGTTCTCGTCGCTGTCACCGCGCCGGTATGACCGCGGGGACAGCAGGCGCCGCAGTCCCGGAGTGACACAGCTGCGCAGCATGGCCTCTGCCCGCTGCAAGGAGCGCGCCAGGGGCCCCCGCGACCCACCTGGGGGGCACGGACCCTCAGGATGGGGCCGGCACCGTGGTGTAGGGTGGGGACCCCCAGTGTGCCCTACAGAACCTCAGTGTGGGGCAGCGCCTGCCCGCACTGCCCATCACTGCCCCACTGCCACCCTAACCCTGAGGCCCTCAGGACATCATTATGTTCCCCACAAAACCCCAGGACCCCACAGCCCCTTGGTGTCCCTGCAGCCTCCCAAGACCCCACAGCCCACTGGGGTCCTCACAGCCCGCCACACGCCATCAATGTCCCCCCAAGGACCCTGGACCCCATTAGAGTCCTCCACACTCCCCCCAGGACCACGCACCCTATCAGGATCCCCGCAGCCCCCCAGAACACCACACCCCGTTGTGGTCCCCGCAGCCTCCGGGGGTCTCACCGGGCTCGGGCGGCTCCCCGCGGGCAGCCCCATCGCCCGGTCCCGGCCGGGCCGTCAGCAGCAGCAGGATGAGGCCGCCCAGGCCGGCGTCGCCCACCTGGAGGGGTACGGGGGCCTTGGGACACGCGGGCCGGGGAGAGGGGCGTGGCCACCTCTGACCCCGCCCATACGACACCGACCGCGCCCCCGGTTGACTCCTGACTCCCGCTGTGACCACGCCCCCAGCCGGGCACGCCACGTTTGACCACGCCCCCTCCCCGCCCCCCGTGCCGTTGCCATGGAAACGCAGCACTGTCTGGGCCCGGTGCCCCCCTGCCCACCCCGTTACCGGCCCGGCCCCACCGCTGCGCCGTGAGGGGTGTCCGAGCCCCCCCGCCCCGAGCGGCCTCACCTGCAGACATAGCTCTCCGCCTCGCCGCTCAGCGCCGCCGGCGTCCATGCCGGGCCATCCCGGGGGCGGCGGCAGCAAAGAGGCTTAGGCCGCGCCCTCGCTAATCCGGGGGGCTGGGCTAAACCGGCCGCGAGGAGGAGCCCGGCGTGGAGGGCGGGACGAGCGGCGGAGGGCGGCAGGGCCTACGGCCTTGGGGCAGGCGGGGACGGCGGGAGAGGATGTGGAGCCGCGGTCCCGCTCCGTTCGGGCCCTGCGAGCCGCCGTCCTGCCCGCATCCAACATGGCGGCCAGGCGGCCTCAACCGGCGCCGTGACGTTTTTCCGGCAGGCCCCGTGATACAATTCTGAGGCGCGGTGGCGGCTTGTGGCGATGCGGGGCTCCGGCGGGACGCGGGAGCGGGACGGGCCCGGACTGGGCGGCTGCGCCTTCGGGCCTGCCCCCGCTGCCTGCCCCTGGGGCTGCACGCTCGGCCCCACTGGCTGGAGCGGCGGTACGAGTCGTGGCGGGGCCGGGGGGGCGCAGGGGTGGGAGCCCGGAGCGGGGCCCGGTGGCGGCCCGGTTTTGGTTCCACCTCCGCCAGCTCATGGTTGTTTGCGCTTCCCACAGCTCCCTTCTGCCCCCGGCACCCTATGTCTAGCTTCGCCGACCTGCCGGTGCCGTCGCAGGGGCCCTCCCAGACAGTGATCAAGTGCAAGACGGGGGAGGTGTGTCTGCTCTGGGACGACGGTGAGTGGGGCGGGGGCTGCCGGGGCGTCCCCGTGCTCGGGAGTTGGCAGCGGAGGGGGAACTGGGTGGGGGCTGCCGGGGTCCAGTGACTGGGACTGCTCTTCACATCCCCCGCTCTCCTGCCAGGTCCCAGGGTGGATTACTACCAGCTGGCGGATGACGATGACGATGGCAATGCCGATTACGATTACGATGAGGACGAGTTCGACGCAGATTACGAGGACCGGGGCGATTTGTGGGACGTTCCTGTCGCAGTGGGGCCCATTCCCTACAGCTACTGCGGCTTCCGCAAGTCTTTCCTGTGCTCGGAGCCGCCTCCACAGCTCTCCCGGACCTCTCCGACCGTCCTGGATGCGCGGCTGGACCAGCTGCCCACGCCCCGCCGGGCGCGGCTCACGGCAGAGGTGGGGAATCCCCCTGCAGCCCCTCCATCTCTCCAGGGGCTGGAGGGTCCCGAGTTGACATCACGGGAGGGATCCCACCTCGTGGCCCCCGGGGCATCCTGCCTTAGGGTATCCCTCCTGCAGGAAGCCGAGAGGAACGCGCAGGAGCTGGTGGCAGAGGAGGAGCGGGCGAAGAGGAAGGCGGAGAAGAAGAAGCTGAAGAAGAAGGTGGGTGAGCCCTGGGAAGGGCCGCTGCCAGCCCCTGGGGATTGGGGTCCCTGCCTTTTCTTGAGGTGCTGCCAGCAGGTCCCTGAGCTCGGGGATCTCATGGCTGGGGGCCGAGGGTCGTGGGGACTGCATTTCTCTGCCTGACACCTGCTCATGGGTTCACATCCTCCCTTTCCAGAAGCAAAAAGACCGAAAGAAAAGGGAGAAACTGGGTCAAGAGCAGAAGAACAAAGAGAACACTGACCCGGTGAATGACCAGTCCGACCCCCTTGTGCTTTCTGGGGGTCCCCAGAGGTGGGGGCCAGCCAGCACCCCCTACCCCAGCCACCTTACCCCCTCCCTCTCCTTGCAGAGCCCCTCGAGTGGCCCTGCAGGCACTGGGCCCTTCCTGAAGGGTGCTGAGGAGGAGGGATGCTGTCCAGAGCCCTCCTCATGCCCTGGGGACTCCACAGCCCTCCAAGGGGAGCTTGAGCCAGAGGACACGGAGGTGACAGAGGTGAGGGATAGCCTCCTCAGGGGGCCCATCTGGAGGTGGGGGGTCCCAGGGCTCTGCTTGCCCATTCCTCCCTGCTTCCCCAGGAGGAGCTGGACCTGAGCTGCACTTTCGTCTGCAAAGCACGAGAGAAGGCAGGGGTCCGGCTGCCCCCCCCGGGCAGTGACCGGTCCCCCGGGACACAGAACATGGAGCCAGGAAGAAAGGTGCCAGAGAAGGGGAATGAGGACCCTGTGGAGAGACCTGTGCCCCCCGAGCCCCTCCAGCCCAGGGCCCCCAGCCCCAGCACGCTAGAGCAGAGCCTGGTGCTGGCAGGTCAGTGCAGGGACCCCCAGAGGGGCGAGGGGAGAGCATTGGGGGCTCTCCCTTCTTCTCCCCGGCTCAGGGGGGCTGTGCCAGGGGGATTGTGCCTCTCTCTGGGGAGGTCTGTGTCTTCACTAACCACCCCTGTGTCACCTCTCCAGGCCACGGCATCGAGGCAGCCCAGATGGGCCAGCACACTGAGGCCGTTTGGGCTTTCACCGTCGCCCTGGAACTGAACCCCTGGGAGCACCGGTGAGCAGAGCGGGTTGGGGTGACCTGGGGGTCCTGGGGTGGGAGGGACAGGCTGCAGTGACATCCCCATCCCCGCAGGCTCCTGGGGAACCGCTCGTACTGCCTGGAGAAGCTGGGCCGGTACGAGGAGGCGCTGGCGGATGCGGAAGCGGCACTGGCGCTGCAGCCGGGCTGGCCCAAGGGCTCCTTCCGCAAAGGCAAGGCTCTGCGGGGCCTTCAGGTACCAGGGACTGTGGGGCTGGCTACGGGGGGCTGGAGGAGGTGTGTGCCATGGCTGGGTGAGGGGCTGCTGGGTGCCAGGAGTGAGTGTGGGGCCTTTGGAATGGCTGCAGGGTGCCGTGGGCTATTGTTGGTGACAAACTGGGGATTTTGGAATGCTAGTGGGCTGGGCAGGGGGCTGAGGAGTGCCAGTGGGTCTGAGTGGGGGCTGTGGGGAGCTCAGGGGCTGTGGGGTGCTATGGCTGCATGGGGGGGCCCATTGTATTAGGTGTGAGTTGGGGCTGTGGGGTGCCAGGGCTGGGAGGACTGGGCAGGGGACTGGGGGTGCTGCAGGGTGGGATGGAGCTAGGCTGGGGGATGTCAGTGAGGCTTTGAGGTGCTATTTAGGCTGGGTGGGGGGTGTGGGGTGCCTGTGGGGCCAGGCAGGGGGCTGCAGGTGCCCTCTGGCCCCCAGCGCTACGCCGAGGCCGCGCGCACCTTTGAGGAGCTGCTGCTGCAGGATGGGGCTTGTGCCGAGGCAGCCGCACAGCTGGAGGCCTGCCGGGCCCTGCTGCAGGTGAGACCCCCTTTCCCAACGCCCCATCCCCTGCCCCCTGTCCTGCTGTGCCCCCAAAGCCTCACCCCTGTCCCCTCACAGCAGTGCAGCCGCCCCGTGGGTGTCCCCATGTCCCCATTCCTGCTCAAGGCTAAGGAGCCGCTGTTTCTCCCTGGTAAGGGACAGGGGCAGGTGGGTTGGGGGAACCCTGGGGATATCCCTGTGTCCCCAGTGGGTGCTGAACCTCTCTGGCCCCTTGGCAGCAGGATGGACAACCAGGAGCTGCCAGGACACAAGTGACACAAGTGTGACAGGAGGCAGCACCGGGACCCCCACAAGAGATCCGGAACAGGGACCTGCTGTGGCCAGTGGCCACCTGACACTGCCACCGAGCCACCCCGCCAGGTACGGGTGTCTGGTGATCTGGGGGGGCCCAGAGTGGAGCAGTGCTGGCTCTGATGACACCAAGATGGCTCTTGACAGGGACTGCTTCCCGCTCTGGGTGGGCAATGTCACCTCCCACATCAATGAGAAGGTGCTACGTTGTGCCTTTGGCCGGTGAGTGACCTCCAGGACCGTTCCTTCTCCAGGACCCCAAGACCCTGGCACAGCCCTGGTGACCTCCAAGGTCTCCAGCTCTTTGTCCTCATTCTGTGTTGGTTTTGACCTGCAAGGGGTTCTTGGGGAGTAGTCTGACACACACACCACCCCCAGGTTTGGGGGGTCTCTATCCCACAGCTTGGGGTGTCTTTAACTGTTCCTCCTCAGATTTGGAAGTCTCTGTTCCCCCATTCCACAGATTTGTCTCATTCTCTCCATCTTCTGATGTCTTTCATCCTTCCTCAGCTGTTAGGAGTTGCTAAACCTGGTTTGCGTGTTTGAGGGTCTCTGACCCTCCCACCCTGCAGGTTTGGGGATCTCTAACCCTTCTCCTCCCCATTTAGGAATCTCTAACTGTTGCCCCCCACATTTGGGGGGTCTGTGCCCCCCAGGTTCGGGGAGATCCGCTCCGTGCGGCTGCTCCCAGGGCGCCGCTGTGCCTTCATCAACTTCTCCGGGAAGGCGGAGGCCGAGGAGGCCTACAGGGCCATGCAGGTGAGCTGGGGGGGCTCGTGGGACCCCCACCCCTCAGGTTGCCCTGGGACACCCTGTCCCCACAGGGCACCTGTCCTGGTGCCAGCTGCCAGCTCCTTCTGTCCCTAGGGTGCCACCGTGGAGGGCAGCAAGTTGTTGCTGCAACTCAAGCACCCGGCCCACGCCACCCCGGCCCCCCTGCCCCGTGCCAAGGGCAGGGCCGCGCCCGGAGGGCTGCTCAGTTGACCCTGCTCTGTTGGGGGAGCTGCCAGGGCCCCCCCCTCACCTGCCTGTACCTGCCTGTGCCTTGTCCCCCGCTGCCAGGGGTGGGAGTGTCTCCCCGTACTGCCTTAGGGGTGCTGGGGGGTCGGGGCCCACCCTGCAGCCCCTTGTGCTTGGAGGGGGGTGGGCCCGGACTGTTCCCCGTGGCCCCTCAGGGATTTGTACCAATTTGGGTTTTTTAATAAAACATTTGTTTTTCTCTCTGGCCTTCCTTTGGACTGTGTGTCCCTCAGCCTCTCTGCCACCCCTCCCCATCGCGGGCTTGGACCCCCACTGCTCCAGCCCCTGTGTCCCCCTCTATCCCCCCAGCCCCCCATGTCCCTCAAGTCCCGGGGGATAGGGGAGGGGATCTCCAGCCCCCCTTAATGTCACTGGCTGGTGACAGGAGCTGAGGGGGCCGGTGTGACAGGCGTGAGATCAAATACAATTTGATTAATATGCAAATTAAGGGGGGCAGGGGCGGCCGCAGCCGGTAATTAATCACCGGTTAAAACAAATTAATGCCCGCGGTGGGAGGTGCTCGCCCGGAAAAAAGGAGGGGGTTGGGGGGCTCTGGGGTCCATATTAAGGTGTCGCCTTTATTGCAAATATTTACACCGGGGCCGATAGAAAATAAAATTTAAAAAAAAACAATGGAAAGACGAACAAAAAAAAAAACAAACGAAAAAGGGTGCACCGGGGGGGGCGGGGCTGGGCTCGGCGCCGTTCGGAACCGAGCCGAGCGGATGCAGTGGAGCCGAGTTAGTCCGAACGGACCCGAGTGCTGCCGAGCGGAGTCCAGTGGAGCCGAACGGAACAGTCTCGGCCGGAACGGACCCGAGTGAATCCGAACTCAGCCGAGCCGGCCCGAACGGAGCCGCGTGGATCCAACCGGAGCAGTCTCGGTCCGAGTGGACCCGAACGGAGCAATCTCGGTCCGAATGTAGCCGAGAGGATCCGAGCGGAGCCGAGCGCGCTCGGCTCAGTCCGCCACGTCGATCTCCTCCTCCGAGAGCTCGGCGGGCTCTGCGGTCCCGGTGCCAGTACCGGGAGCCCCCGGGGGCTCGGGCAGCCCCGCCAGCTGCTGCAGGGCGGCGGGAGGCAGCGCCTGCAGCGAGGCCACGTCCGCCCGCAGCTCCTCCAGGTCCCGCTTGAGCTTGGCGCGGCGGTTCTGGAACCAGGTGATGACCTGGGCGGCGGAGAGCGCCAGCCGCGCCGCCAGCGCGTCCCGGTCCACCGGGGAGAGGTAGCGCTGCCGCCGGAATCGCTGCTCCAGCTCCCGCAGCTGCTGCGCCGTGAACGCGGTCCGGGACTTGCGACGCTTCCTGCAGGGAGGGCGCGGGCCCGAGGAGCCCGGCGGGGACGGACCTGCGGAGACAGCGGGGTCAGGGCACGGAGAACGGGGAGCAGCACCGGGACCCGCACCGGGGAATGGCCCCCGGGCGCCAGGTGGTGAAGTGCCTGCGGGGGCAGCGCCGTCAGGTCAAAGACACCGGTACGCGCACCGGGACCCACCCCGAGCACTGCGGGTCCCGATCTGTGGGCACGGCAGTGCCAGGGCACCGGTAACGGGACCCGCACCGGCCCCGCCGAGCCGCGCCGAGCACTGCTGGTGGGGCCCGGCCCCGCCGGCGCCCGGTGGAACGGAGACGAACTGGCCCACATCAAACCGAACGCAGGCGAGCCGTACCAAGCCGAGTCGTGCCCAACCGAACCGAGCAAACCAAACCGCGGCCGGCGCCGGAAGCGGAGAGTTATCGTTCTACAGCGGCCCCGGTCGTGTCGGTGTCGCCCCCGCTGCGACCGAGGCTGAGACACCCCTGTCCCGCCGGCGGCTGGTCCGGGAGCCCGGAACGGAGCCGAGAGCCTCGGTAGGGAACCGGGGTCCTCCTTCTCCACGATTCCAGGAGACACTTGGCCGTGCTGGTCCCCGGATTCGATCCCGTCGCCGCTCTCGGCCCCGGTGCGGTCGCTGCTGCCGCTAGCGACGTAGAGGACCCCCGGCGAGACGCGGATCGCCACTCCGGGCACGGCTCCACGCCGCCGGCACGATCCCGGACGCGGTCCCAGTCTTTTTCCCGCTCCGGTCCCCGGTCCGTTCCAGCTCCGCCGCTGCCGGCGGCGCCGACCTGCCTCTTGATAACGCGGCTCACGGGCTTGCCGAGGCCACACGGGCCATGCGTCCCGCAGCAACGGCGATGGCTCCCGGGGTCTCTCGCAGCGCGGACTCCACTCCTCGTTCGGTAGAGGAGCCCCGGGCGGTCCTGGCCGAGTCCCTGCCATGGGTCCGTCCCGATAGCACGGCTTTATCGCGGTCACGAAAACCCGATCGATCCCGTGTTCGTCCGTCGGTCCAGTAAAGGGGCTTCCCCTCTGCTCTCGGATCCCCGATCGGCCCCGTTTCTGTCGGTCCGTCCATCTCGGCGGCGGGGATTTATCCCCGCTTAGGGAGCCTTTATCGCTCCGTTGTCAGTCCGTCCTTCCGTCGCGACGAAGAGGCATTTTCGTTCATCACGGAAGCCCTGGGCTGTCCCGGATGTGTCCATGGGTCCCGGTAACGAGGTTTTACCTGAATTACCAGCACCTCCATCTATCCGCCAGTCCCGGCTCCTTCCGCCGTTACCCGCGACCGATTCGCGACCCGGTTTTGTTAATTTCGAGATCCCCGCTCGACCGTGTCCATCTGTCCGGCCAGTACCGGAGCTTTACCCCCGTTCCGGGAGCCCCGATGGCTCCCGTGTCTGGCCGGCCGGCAGCGGGGTTTTTCGTTCATTTCTATTAGTCCCGTGTCCGGCCGGTAACGGGAATTTACCTCCGCCCCGGGAACCTCTATAGTTCCCATTTTTGTCCATCTGATCACCCGGTAACGGTTTTTTTCGTTTTTTTATTTTTTTTTTCCGATCCTTTTTCTGTTGGTCTGTCCGTCCGGTAACGGGCCTCTTTACCTTAATTCCGGGAGCCCCGATCGGCCGCATTTCTGCCCGTCTGTCCGTTCCGGAAAAGGGAATTTTTTCACCCCCGTTCCTGTCCGTCTGACCACCCAGTAATGAGATATTTTTGCTCACTTATTTCGTTCCTTGCCGTGTCCGTCCGTCAGAAAACGAGGGTTTTTACCTTAAAACCAGGCGCCCGAGGCGTTCCCGTTCGGTTCGTCTGTCCGCCCCTTAACGGGTTGGTTTATTCGTTAATCACAGGAGCCCCGCTCTGTCTGTCCGTCTGTCTGCCCGGTATGGTGGGTTCCTTAATTACCGGAGTGCCTCTCCGTAATTAGGGATTTTTTTTCCCCATTAGTTACCGGAGCCCGGCTCCATCCTTGTTCATCTGTCCGGCCGGTAACGAAGGTTCGGTTACTCACGGGAGGGCTGATCTGGCGGTCTGTGTCCGTCCGTCCGAAGGGTTTGTCGTTACCGGCGAGAGCCGCGTTGTGCCCAGTCGTATCCGTTAATTACCGGCACGCTGCTCTGCCGTGACTGTCGGTCTGTCCGCCCCGGTAATATTTTTTTTTTTTTTCCACGTTAATCACGGAGACCCTCTCTGTCCGTCTCGGTAAGGGGTTGTTTTTCTTCCGTAGTTACCGGAGCCCTTTTCGGTCTCTCCGCGTCGGTCTGTCTGTCCCGGTAACAGTTTTATTCATTCTCGGCGGCGCCGTGCTTTGCCTGTCGGTGTGTCCATCCGTGTGAGGGATTTTCCCTTAATCCCGGAGTCACGATCGGTCCGTCCATGTCCGTCTCTCCAACCCAGTAACGGATTTTTTCGTTCCCGGAGGCGCCGTGCTGTCTGTCGGTGTCCGCCCGTCCTCCCGGTTCGGTCGAGCCCGGGAGCTGAGGGGTCGGTTCGTCCCCGTTCGTGAGCGGCCGTCGGACCCCGCCGGTACCGAGCTGCTCTGGCAGGACGGAGCCGCCGTCCCCGCCGAGGGTTGGGGCCGGTACCGGGTTTCCGTTGCCGGCGGGCCCGATCCGCCGCTCAGTCCCTGCGCTCGGTCACGGTCACGGTCACGGCTCGGCGGGGCCGATCCACCTCCCGGTCCCGCGGCTCCCGGTAAAGCTGCCGGTCTCGGTGAGGCCGGTTCTCCCGGAGCTCCGGTGCCTCAGTGCCTGTGGCGGCTTACCGGGGCCGGAGCTCGCTCCGATTCAGTGTGTCCGGCCCCGGGACTTCTCCCTCCCTTCGGACTGAGGCTGCCGCGTGTCCCCGGTGTCCCGGCCGAGCACCGGTGGCTTCTCGGGCCTCCCAGCCGCGCTCGCCCCTCCGGGACAAGGAGGAAACTTCCTGGGACGGGGAACGAGGGGCGTCCCCGGCCTCGCCACGGCCTCCCCACCGCCCTCCGGCCCCACCACCTGCCCGGTGCCCGGTTCCCGGTGTCCACCCCGCTCCCGGCCGAGCCCCCCCGCCCCAGCAGCCCCTCGGCCCCGGTACCTCCGGCCGCCTGCAGCATTCCCAGCTCCAGCCCCTGGAAGGTTTTACTGGCGAGTTCCTCCAGCGCCCAGAGCGGCGAGGCCGGGGCGCAGCCGCCGCCGCCGCCGCGGGGCCCTGTCGGGGCGGGGGGGGCGGCGGG
>VWPU01020385.1:0-50737 GCA_013398955.1 Callaeas wilsoni
TCAATGCATACAAATATCTTAAGCGCAGGTGTCAAGAGAATGGGGCATGATTTTTCTAGTGCTGCCCAGTGACAGGATAAGGGCAATAGGCACAACCTGAAACACAGGAAGTTCCATTTGAATATGAGGGAAAACTTCTTTACTGTGAGGGTGACAGAAAACCTGGGGAACAGGCTGCCCAGAGAGGTTGTGGAGTCTCCTTCTCTGGAAGTATTCAGACCTGCCTGGACATGGTCCCATGCAACCTGTTCTAGGTGAACCTGCTTTAGCAGGGGTGCTGAACTAAGTTCTCTCCAGAGGTCCCTTCCAACCATTCTGTGATTCTGGGAATAAAAATGATCCTAGAACTCGGTAGCACTAACACTTCCTTTACTGTCTCTTTTTTTCATGGATTTGTGGTATTTATACTATGGTACAGGAGTGGGAAAGAGATTTTGGAGGCAAACGCAGCAACACTCTCACACAAAGCTTCCATTAAACCTTTTTTTTGGAGAAGGAACAGATGAAATTTGAAAGAAATTAAATTTGAATAAAGAGCCTGGGGCAATGGCTGATTTCCGCTTCAGCAGACATCAGAGATGGGCAAGGCAATCTCAGCTATGGTGCTGTCTGAAGGCTGATGCTTTGGCTTCAGCAGCACTGAAGTGCCACCCACCATCAGCCGAAGTTTTGTTCACTCTGTAGAGCCAGCCCCTGTGATGTTCTGGTCTGGAAGGTACAGGACTACCAGCTATTGCAACCAAATAATGCAACCAAAATCACCACAGATACACAAACCCAACTGCTTGACTGTGTTGTGCTTGCAGATAAAAGGCAGATATTTAGGCCTGAGTTTGCAGAGGTGCTTAGTCAGTGCTGAAGAAGTGAAAATTTAAGGTGGGAAGTGCTTCTGACATTAAAAACGGGACTTGCACACTGCAAAAAACATTCCAGTATGGAAGGTTTAAAACATACGGTTACTTTACTTCCTCCTACCTTTTGGATCAGTCACTATTGCAGTTAGCTCAAAAAAACCTAAGGCAAACCACAGCCAAAACTGTGGAGCTGCATATGGTTTTGACTCAAAACTGTGCAAAAATGCAGCCCTCCAATGGTTTGGGGAATTGAAACCATAATTCCCCTCCTCTCCCTGCTTCATAATTCCCACTGGGAAGGATACTCATCAGGAAACTGAGTTCTGCTGCTCCCCAAATCGGCCTCAGTTTGCTGAGAAGGGCCATGAAGAAGTCAGGGGAGCTGAGCTGAGAGTTTGTGCTGGAACAGTGAACCCCATAGCTGAACTCTGGAGAGGTCTCAGGTGGTTCTATTTAGAAGCTACACCTTCTATCAAATTAGTTATAGCTCCCTGTGGGCCTAGATCTAGGCCAGTTTTAAAATGATCACAGAGTCTATTATAGTTAAATACGTACTCCACTCACAGCTTGAGTGGTAGCGCTGCAACTTCTAAACCAGGTCGATGACTAATCAAGGGCAGTTTGTACTAAAAAAGAAAAAAAAAATGTGGCACACATATGACTTCTAGATGAGGCCTTGTGCCCCACACTCTTCCAGTTTGGGGTTTGGCAGCTCTGGAGTGACTCTGATCCCAGATCACTTATGGGCATTATCCTGATGATTCTTTAAAGTCATTCTGGTGTTTTACACAGTTTTAAGCACTAAGTGGCCATATGATGGTAAAGCTATTAAGGGTATGTTTATACCATCTTGAGGATGACAGTTCCTCATTCACACTGGTGTAATGTTACACATGCAGGTGTCTCCACACATAATTGTGTCCACATATAAGTGCCATATATCAAGTCCTTGTGTGAAATTGCCCTGGTTTCTAAAGCTGTGGTGGGATTGATACCACCTAATTTCAGGGCTTTTCATATCTCTTCTCTCAGTTAAGCGACTGGGCTCCCTTTGCAGTTAAGAGAGAAAAAGGCACTTAAAAGGTGTTTTGCCTGATCTTCTTTTTACATGTGCACAAGGACAAGAGGAATCAGGTTCTGGATATGTTGCTTTCTCTCCCCTGACTATTAGAGAGGCCCGGAGCTTTGTTTTAGAGCTGCCTCCTGCTCCCCATGCCACTCGTGCCTCCCTGCATCCCTGACTGACCATAGCTTCCACAGGAAACACGTGTAGGCAGGAAACACAGTCAGCCACACCATGTAACCCCGGCAGATACACACAGTGCTGCAACCAGAGATCCTTTCTGAAAGTGGGGCAAGCTGCAAGAGACATCTGTGGGAAAGGGAGAGACTCAGGTATTTGTCGTGGACAGCCAAGAGACTGAAACACAGTGGTCCTGAATGTTCTTCATAAACCCAGCACAGGAACCAGAGAGCACACCAGTATGCTCCGCTATAATTTCTTCCTGTTTTTACAGACTGTTATTTTTCTGTCTTAACTGTGTAGTGAGGAAGATTTCTCTTTCCTCATTCTTTTCAGGCCTTTTAAGTCTCCATATTTTGTCTGTCTCAAGACATCACTCTTCAAGGTGCCCCCCACGCCCCTGGCCCTGTTGGGGTGGCAGCCTGCAGAGCCCTTTAGAGACAGGGCCAATCCCACCCTGTGCTTGGTTGGCACTGCCAGGCTGTACCAGCCTTTTGCTGGAAGATGACCGGGGCTGCCTCAGCTCCAAGCTACAGGGAAAGCCAGGACACAGGGAAACTGGCCAACAACCCAAACCCACCCTGGGAGTGTGTACAAACAGATCTGGCAACGAGCCTGGCCTCCCCGGAGCTCAGGGAGAAATACCACCACGAGCAAATGTAAAACACGAAGAGAGGAGGACGAAGGAAACAGCCGAGCTTTCAGATGATCTGAAGCAGGATCTAGTGGGTGTTTCACTCCTTTCAGTTTCCTCTGAAAACCCTGGCTCACAGTGATAAGATCACATGGTTGCACAAGCCAATTATTGCACAATTTTGTTCCAGGCGGTTTAAGAGGCTGCGTGTTGTTTTTTAATATACACTGCCCCCTCTGGCATCCCTCTCTGCTGCTGCCCGGCTGCCAGGGGCCAAGCTCCCGCAGCAATCCGGAGCACACGGGGAGGGGAGCAGCGCTGCCGAGAACCAGAGAGAGGCACAGTTTTATGGATCACGGCAGCTAGGACATGCCATGTCCTGAGGCAGCTTAGGAGAACGTGGGAAGATGCTGGTCGGAGAAGCTGGCAAGCAAGTGGTGTCATTTCTGGAGCACAAGAGGTGTAAAAAGATTTTTCTACCTCCGAGTGCCGTTCACATTTCTGTAGCTGGCACTGCATGGTGACAGGGTTCAAGTTATTTGACTTCCATTTATTTTTGTTTCTTTCGCGGTTTTCCTTGGCTATGTCAGCACTTATATAATCTCCATCGGGCTCTGATATTAACACCGCATTAAAATGAGCAGGGAACAGGATTCACACTGCTGCTGTTTTTGCTTAGAGACAGGTGTTCTCTGAGATGGCTGAACGACAGTAGATTTTTATGGGGAAAACTATCTTTATAACAGATAAGGCTAAGAATAGACAAACTCCTTGGCTTGCACCCATCTTTCAAAGAGACATCCAGATGGGAATCCTGAGTCCAGTGAGTCAGACCGTCTGTGCAAGATGAGGGGGCAGAGGGCTCCTTCTTTGCAAATCTCCTTGCTAGATAAGCAGGATTTAGAGAGCATTTTCTCTCCATAAAAGCCCCTTGTGATCCCACAGGGAGCTGGGGGCATCCATGCAGCAGGTTATGGCTGTGGACAGGACTGCAGTCGTGCTGTTCCTCAAACAGTACAGCCATCAGCACATCCCTCACTGGGGGCTGCACACTGGTAAGGGCCTTTGCACACTGGGAAAATGCTTCCAAGATGGGAAACGTGATGGCACTGTTCCACAAGAGGAAATGATGTAGATACGTGCTCAAATATCTGAGAGAAAGGGCCTGTCCCTCTGATGGCTTCAGAGAGGTTTTTACTCAAAAAGAGAAGGGACAAGGTGGTAGCTAGGCTTGATTTGGTTTTTTTGTGAGGTTCCAGTTGCTTCTCCTTGCTGGCAGTTGGAAGGGCAGACAAAAGCCAATATTCTAAAGCAAGAATGGTCAAAGAGCAAGGTGGTACGATGACTCCTTTAAGCTGCCTATTTGTTATTTTCCTACTTGAGAGGTGTCAATCCCTTACTTGATTGATGTGCCAAAATGAACTTTGTCTTGAAGGTACTTCTGAGCCAATACAAAAGTGCTGGCCAGATAAACACAACACTGAATTTGGTACTCTTTTTCCTTTTCAAAGTGTTTTTAAAGAATTAAGGATAACTGCCTTTGAATTAAGTGGTTTTAGGAGTCATGCCTCAGGAGGGAACTAGGTCATTCAGAAACTCCAGTGAACCGCTGCCAGAAACAATTTCTTTTAAAGGCAGTACTTGTATAAGTGAAATGAGAATACAGAAATCCTTAGTCTTACACCTCCAAGTTGACAGTTAAGTGATATCTGTTGAAGGAGCATCCTTACAATAAAACACAGGTCCCTGGCGTGCCATCAAAAAACTGGATATTCATTAACCCCCATAGATAACTGTGTTTGTACGAATGACAAATAGGAGGAAAACCTACACTGTTGAAAAAACCACAGCTATACTGCAAAAATTTCCTTAAAACTGTAAAGAGAAAAGTCCATATTTTATATGGATTCATCTACTCTTAACGTCAAAGCCTAAAGGAATGTCTTTGGTGTTCAAAGAAGTGGCCCAATATGTATCTTTCCCTCACTGGAGGATGGTAGGTTTCAGTATCGTGAACACTTCTAGTGCACAAAGCTAAGTAAGAGGTATTGCATATCTTTTCATAGTGGGGATTCATTCTTGATTCACACAGCAACTTAATTTATACCGTCTTTGTTATGTGAGACAAATCAGACCAGCTGTTCAGTGTCAGCAACTAGAAAATGCAGCTTCTGAGATAATGGAGACCAGTATCACTGCTGTAGTATGCCATTACTGGTCCTATGGGAAAACCTTTTCTACAGTAAGGAAAAATAGTACCTGTGTGCACCATTTATTTTTAATTATTTTACAAGGAATACTTAAAAGAAATGTCCATGAAGCAAAGCAATGATGGGAAGTTGTTCTTGTTTCTTGCCTATGATTATATTTGCTAAGGAGGAGAGCAACAGTGGTCCTTTGTCCAGTTTTCTGAGGTGACGGTGTCTTCAGTGCACCATGCATCAGTGAAGGATCACTGCTACTTGTAAAGTGTTTTCAGATGTTCTCAGAGAAATGAGATATTATAGAATAAGGTGTTAATTCTATCTGATCTTGCTGTTATCTCTATAAATCCCAGAGGCAAATAACATGGATCTTAGCAAATCACTCCCCATCTATTAAGAATGGCATTTCAGGGTTTGGTAGAGCAGCAAATTAATACTGCATTCTGGATGACTGGTTGAAGAGGTCTGATCATCTCTTTAGTTTCTCTGCTCATGGATTTTAAATTTTCAGTATTCAAGGATGCTGACAAACATCGTTTTCCCCGAAGCTACTCCTCTGTAATGTCATCTGTATAACCCAGTGCAGCATTGTGAAACAAATGTACCTCTTTTGTATTCATAACACGTGTTTTTCTTTTGCTTACGCTCTGTGTTCAGAATAACTAAGGTCCTGATCTATAACACACCCTAATATCTGTAAAAATTAACAGAAGTGAGATATCTGTCTGCTTTGTGGTTCTCGATCTGGTTCCTTAAGTTTCTGGTTAGCCTCATGGAGATCAGCTGCTCATTTGGGAGGGGATGGCTGTGTGTCTGTCAGGAGCAGTGATGCAGGGGAGAGAATTGGTATAGTTATGTAAGACAATAGCGTGAAACTTGTGGCAGGTATCAGTTTCACAGGAGAAGTTAAAAAGAGAGATGTCTAAGCATCGAGTGAAACCAGTTTCTCCCTTTTTCAGATTTTCCTCTAACCTTTACAACTCACTTGTAGCATGTCAAAGACAAGCTCTTAGACATGAGCACAGACTTGGACTTCATCAGATGCCACCTAAAATCCCTGCAGATATGCAGGCAGCAGGTGGAACTTCTTGTTCAGATGTATCCAGAGGCTCTCACAGAAGACTCCCCTGGGCCAGAACTGGCCACATATTTTCATCAGCTAAAGATACTTCTGATGGAAAACTGTGTAGGTGCCAGTAAGTAGGGGCATTTATCTGGCAGCAGATCAGACAAACAACCAGTGTCCCCCACTCCCCGCTTCCCGATGGTACCGAGTCATGGAACACCTCTGTCTGTAGAAGTGGTCCAGGAATGTCTCTGGTGGAATCCCAATCCCAAAATTCACCCAACCGCCCTGACCTCCTCAGTATCCCACTGGTGCTGTTGATGGCAGGTGAATCTCTCCGTTTCCCTCTGGAATCTTATGCTGAACCTTTCATTCAGCTGCTTATACCCTTGCTTATGATCAGAAGCAGAGATACAGAAACGGATGCCTTTAGCATGTGGGACCAGCAGGACTAAACTCAGGAACAACATCTCACCCCTGCTTTTGGAGGTAATACCCCCTCCCTTCCTGCCTGGGTGCAGGGGAAGCACTGCCCTCTGACGTAGGAATTTCATCCAGCTGTAGCACCTCTTTCTGGAAGCACAGCTCCTTCCTTCAGTTATGTTTTTGGAGCAAAGTCACCACTTCTGATCCTGAGGCCATATGTATGCTTTAGATATTCCACAAGATCCCCCTCTCCTGTATTTAGAGATAACCTGCACACTGATGCACTGATTCTGCAATTTATTTACCACACTGTAGTTTTCAGAAGAGGACATCTTATCCTACATGGAGGAAGACCCAGAGCAGCAAGTAAGAGTGGAGGAGAGTTTTGATTCAAAATTGCATTGTGTTCAACCATGAGGATTAAATGCAGAACTCACCACTTCTCTACATAGGTAAGATAATATTGAAGACATAGAAAAGATAACATTAAATGTTAGTAATTTCATTAGATCAGTCAAATAATTCTCCTAATTCTGTACATAAAAAAAATTTGGCCCTCACTGCAAGTACTCTAAACTTTAGCAGAATAAAGCGATGTCTGCTCTGGGCTGGGACTTCTCTTTAGATCATGCAGTGAATTATGCCTAGACAAAAAACTGTATTAAAAAGCTAAGTGGAACTTGACAAACTATCAAAAATATTTCATGTGAGGAAGATGTAGAAAATGAGTAATATTTATGCATAGTTAAAACATATTTGCCAAATGCCGAGGAAACAGGAAATATTAATTAATAGTGCTTTTTTACAGCAGAAAATTAATTGAAATTATTCAAAGTCCAATTCTGTTCTCCGCGTGCTGTGACTAATCTAATTGAGATGAATAGGCTACTTGTTGAAAAAGAAGCTACTCAGCATGACTAACTTTGGTGGAATCAAGCCCTCCATGAACATTATTAACCACTTTTGAAATACAGTGCTTATTTTGTGTCCTTCCACTCAAGGACAGGCAATTTGATCCACTTCTTTATTCACTTCATTTCCAAGATGCCCAGAAAGGTGTCATTGTGAAATGTGCCAAGAAAAAAACAGATAGTCATAAGAGGCACAAAAGTTATCCTTCCTTACAGGTGGAAACTACCGCGTATACAAGCAGTGAAATCACACTTCCAAGCCGTGCGCCTCAGGAAGGCAGGACCTCTGCTGGGGTGTTATGCTGGTGGAGGCTTAGCACCCTCAGTGTCAAAGTGATGTATTGGGTTTTCCAGTGCCAGCTGAAGGCAGATAACATAAAAAACACAGCTCAAGACCATCCCCTGGATTTCTCAGGGCGCTCATGTTCTGCAGCCATCTGCCGTACAGAGCCAGTGCTCTCAGTGGTGCTCATTATGAGACATGGGTTTAAAGCATTTAACATAACCACAGTCTGACAGACAGAAAAATGTTTATCCCCTTAGGGAAGATATCAACAGAAAGCACATGTGGATGCAAAGCAAAGCTTCTGGATCCCTTCCTTGTGGCCTGACTCCATAAATGTTGAAGTCAATCTCTTTTTTGCCTTCAGGAGGACTTTATGCTTTTTATTCAGAGATGCGTGAACACAAAAAGATCAGAGAGTAGAGGTGGCATCCCACATGTCGCAGTGGCAGATCTCTGGATTTCCCGAAAAGGAAATCCTAGTACTGTTTCTGAGTCCTGCTTTTTGTTTCCTGGGTCCTGTGCAGGCACTTCTGCCAGCCTGTGAGCAGAGAGGAGACATCTGGCCACAGGTGCTCAGCCATACTGAGTTGGTGCAGTTTCCAGATAATTACTGGTTTTCTCTCTGCATCTCACCTAACATAAGAACTTTTTCCTTGGTTCTAATACTGTGAGATGGCTATTTATTAAGCTTTTCTAATTTATTCTGTTTTAGTCTTTACATAACAAGCTCTTATAAATATAAGACTACAGACTTTCTGACAATCCACTCTTCAGCATGTCTGCTAATGATGCTGTGGATTCACGGGAAGATGGAAAACACAGGACAGGATGTCAAAATGTTCTGTGTTCAATGTCCCATGTTTTACCACCTTAGTGATAAAATGTTCTGCACTGCTGGCTAGAACATGATGACCAGTGTCCTGCTGCCTACACTGGTCATCTGCCAGAGCCTGGGCTTTACTCTCACCCTGACCTTGCTGATACTGCCATCACATGAAAGGAAAAGCCTGAGATGTAACATAATTGAAGCACAAATTGTCTAAAGTTGTGAAACCATTTTATAGTTCTAGCCTCCTGCATACATAAGGCCTTAACTGAGTGCATGAAGTCCCAGACAAGGTTGTGCATTGCTCCCGAAGTCCCAAGTATGTGCAAGATAACAGAGAAAGAAATGTCTTGTCATGCAAAGCAGGACAGAAAGGCAGGCATGTAATTTATGCTACGATCTAGGATCCTGTGAACATCTGTGGAGAGGACCACCCCAAGGATGAGTCACCCCACCTACTTCAGACACCTCTCTTAGGAGTGGTGAGTCACCCATGACAGCGCCTGATCTCTCTCCATTGATTGCAGAGGAGTTGGGAGGCAGCCGACACACAGCAGCCACCCAGCTTCTCCCTGCTTGGTGTTAGGTGAATTCTGCCTCGGCCGATGGGTGACTTCACCTTGTCTGTGGTGGTGGCAAGCGAGGAACAACCGCTCTGTCCTTCTCTGTTAAATGTGTGGTGATAAAGTAGCACTGCTTGCTGGAAGCCATTTCTGGAATGATGTCCAGAACCACCTCAACTCTGGTAAATTTTGTACTTTTCAGGCCTTTCTGTCTTTTGCAGGGAGGGCCATGACACTTGCAGTCCCTCAGCTACTATCCCCCATCAGAAATGGGTAGTTCTGCCTTTAAACCTGTATGGTTGGAATAGTGATAAATGAGATTTGAATTAAACAATACTACGGAGGCTGAAGTAGTTCCTTGGGGAACCTCTTTTTTCATTTGACTTCTGTTCACAATTTATATACAAATTTGAATCCCTTCACTTCTCTAAGCCTGTGCTGTTCATCTTTGAGAGCTGCCTATAGAAGTGTTAGTCAAGCTGAAAGCATTTATAGGAGAGACCTGCTCTTTACTGGGGCCTCCTAAGTCCTTTCTACGTTGCTGATGTCTGCCAAGCAGAGGGAGAGAGCCCTTGTTGCTGGGCCCATGGTGTTTCCTCATCCTGGTTCCCATCATGTTCAGTGGGCTGGCAGGGGCCATGTGGTATGTGAATCGTGTTCTGTTTTTATGCAAACTTTCCCATTTCATTTATGTGCTACTTATATGGCCCCTGCCTAAACCTAGCATTACATCCATGTCTTTACAGAGTCAATGCGTTCATTTAGGACTCTGCAATGTGTAGATTTTTTTTTCCTTTTAGCATGTGCTTTCTTTCATTTATCTGCATTGCATTTCCTGTGCCTTGAGTTGCCCTTCAGCTAGATTATTTTAGGTTCTTCAAAGCTTTTCACCACTATGGTCACAAATTTACTAATTTGAATATCTTTTTTGACATCTGTGGATGTTCTTATCTGACCCTTATCTTCCATAAATCACCAAAAGTCATAAAGTCTGAGTTCCAGGAAATTCAGTTGCATGGATGATAAGAAGAATGCTTCTTATTCAGTGTGGATAATATGGACATGGTCTTTCAACTGTGGTAATAGTGTTCTTATTCTGATACTCTAATTCAGGCCAAATCTGTTACTACCATATAGGTGTGGTACAACATTACACCTTTTGGGCCAACTGATCCCAACCAGAGGTTCCCATCACTCTGTTCTGATGCCATAGTCCAAAGCCTCTGAAGGAGGCCTGGTTTCTTTTTAAGGAGCTTTAAGGAAAAGGGGCCTGAAATGAACATTTTCCTTTACTACCCACCTCTCAGTGTGGACACACTCATGTGTTGGCTTGAAGGTCATGTTTCAGCTTCAAAATCCCTTTCCATGATTCTGACATGTTAGAATATGAACCCTTGAGCAGAGAAGAACTGAGCCCGGGGAATAACTGCAGCAGAAGCTCTGGGGGAATAACCTACCAAGCCAGATTTCTTATGGAAAAGGAATGCTACCAAAGCCATCTATCCCATATTGCAGTTTCTCTTTGGAACAAATTACAATCCCTTTAGCTAAACATTAATATTTTAAGCATGAGTTTTATTCTGAAATATATTTTAAAAGATCAGTTAAAATGCTATTAACTATAACTCTTACAGTTAATTTAAATAGCTTGTTTGATTGATGGATGGCATATGTTTGTCAGACCAGCAAACTGCACTGAACTGTAACCCAAGAGTCAGATGGTTAATTATTGCGGTTCTATTCAAGAATTGATTGGGAAACCAGGTGCTCGCTGTGTACACATTAGGCAGAATTTTCTGAGAACAAGGTGCCTCTGTAAGATTGTTGTTCTAGCTTGAAACTATGTTGAACTTATTAGAGTGGAAAGAGAGTGGCATGAAGAACATCTTAAGAGGGCAAAAATATTATTAGTGTCTGGGCTGCTAGGCTGTTGTTTTGAGCTCTAGGGAAGTTTCCCTTTTTTTACCCCTGTGTTTAAGCAAGTATGAAACACCTGTGAAACACTTTTTCTGATGTGCCAGGAGTACTTAGACAAATCTGTCAAATATCAAACCTTACTGCATGCTATTGATTATTTCTATAAGCCTTTCCTCGTACATCTCAGTAACTGAATGCCATTGTATGAAGGGAAGCTACCTGATTCATCATGAAGCCTTTCATTTTCTGACAAAGTTGCCATGGCTGGCATATTTCCCAATAAGTTCCTCATTCCTAATATCTCGTTAATGAAATTTGTAGAGTTTCCAGTGCCCATGAAATCAGGAACTATAAAAAATCACCAGAAATCATGCTAGTATCTGTCACTTCTGTTTTCCAAGCTTGTCATCCAGTTAGAGAACATAAGATACACTGTGTGACTGGTCCAATACCAGTAACAGACAGCAACTTGTCAAAATGAACATTTGCAGACAACCCACAGCATTTTTTTTTTCTCAAGTGTTTGAGAACACTTACAAATAACAATTACATTCAGGAAAGCCTGAGAGTACCATTCAAACCAAGTCTGAACTTGTATTTTTGACTCAGTATTATTTCATATTCTGAGTGTGATGTGTGCATCTTTATGTATAGGATTAACCAGAGAGAAAACAGAATGCAGAGAGCCAGACTGCTCTAAGATAGCAGTCCTCTGGTTGGCAAAAAAAAATTTTAAAACTCGTATGTCTAAAATCTCCTACTAAAATCTGTCCCTCCATCATGATGCATTAGCAACACTTGCATGCTTTGAAGACCGAGTTTTGCTGGTGAATGCTGAGTGTTTGAAAAACCTGACTGCAGATCACTTGCTTAATATTGTGCAGCAAAGACAGCAATGAAAACTACATCTCCAGAAACCTAACTGGCAGCCAAGGGACACAAGTCCCTTCTTGCATCCCAGCAGTACTACAGCTCAGCTCGATTCCAGAAGGACTGGTGATCTTCCAGCTGAAATTCAGTACAAACATCAGGATTAGCATGAGAAAAAAATGGTGACATTTCAGTCCCCAGGTGGTCGGTGGGCTTGAAAAGGCTGCCTCAGAAGGAGGAGAAAACAGGTTCCCTGCAGGCCTGGCAGCAGTGCCGAACTCCAGCTCACGGCCTCAAGGTGTTAGTGCAGGCTCAGATGCAAAAGGGTGTCCTGCATGGAAAACACGGAGTCCCCAGAGCTATGCGCTGAACATGCTCACATAACTGCAGCATAGTGAGTACGTATTGGTAATAGACATGACGCTCGTATTTCACTGTCAAAAACCCACAGGAAATGTGGGTGAGGCACTTAATGCCATGAGCACCCTGCTCCCAGTCTAGAGATGGGTGAAAAAACTGAAATCCCACATCCTGAACTCCCAGCATTTCTGTACAATTCTGCTTTTCCTGCTTACATTCTTTCATGCTGGCAGCCTTGGCAGCAGACAGTTGCCTCTGCAGGGCGCAGCATGGAGCACCAACGCTCTGAGTGGGCAGGTGTTGTGTGGGCTGTGTGGGGCATGGAGATAAACCCCAGCAAGCTGAGTGGAACAGCATTTACTTTGCCCTGCTGTGCTTACCTGGGTGAAGGTACCAGCAACAGCTTTACTCCATTCATGCCTCTGGCTTGGAACCTTGGAAACTCTTGGTGCCAGGCCGCAATGCTCTAAGGCTGGGCATTCTGCCCTTACAGGACTCTCTAACATATGCAGTACAGACCACCTGGAGGCAGGGAAGAAGGGTCCACCAAGCAGGACGCACAGAACAGTGTGCCAAGCCGGGACCTCCCAATGGTGGCCTGCAGGAAACATGTGGAACAGCTCTTGGGGCTGGATTCTGCCCATTATCAAGATTTGAGGGAGATACGAATCCTGCACTCATGATTTGCTGCCCTTATCTCCCTCTTCCCCCTGAAGTTTTGTCCCAAAACATTTATTCCAAACATAGACAAGGGGAGGTACCAGGCCATTCAGAATGGAAGGGATGCCTTGCCAATCCTTTTCCAATGGGGTGCAAGCCTCTCTTGGAGGGAATTTGAATCCTCATTTGCTACAAGAACCCTTTGCCAACTGGGCTATCAGCTCTTACCATTGGAGGGAGAGTTAGAGGTCCCAAACTCCTATTTTGCATAGTGAAATCCAGCACCCACTGGTCTAACAAACAAGAAAAGAAAAATGGACATAGCTGTGCCTAGTGCTCAGGCATGTACCTCCCTGCCTCAAGGCAAGTTCATGGGGCCCGCCTGCCTGCCTCCCCCTGCCCTGGGCAATGCCAACCTCCCAGGAGATACCTTTTCCCCAGGAGGCGGAAGGCTGCCTGTCTTTCTGACACCTCTCGTCACCTCCCCTCCCTTTCCATTTATGCTTCCATTATGTGGCAGTCTCAAGGACTTCCACACGCACTGTCCCCAACTATTAGTCTCCAGGGTGAATGGTTGTCGGCTGCGGCCCCTTGGGTTTAGTCACCTGCCTTACCAAATGCCAGCAAACATTTAGGTCAATTGATTGCACAGGCTTGCAGAGTTGGGTTTCTGAGGGCTGGATCACCAACAGCAGCTCCTTGAGAGCCAGAGACAGGAACTGCCTCCTAGAATGTAGCATCACCAAAAGCTCTCTCCCTGGAGACCTGGGAGAGCAGTTTAAGGCCAAGCTCTTAGGCAGGAGGTCTGGATAAAACCCATCTAATTTCTTGTTCATGGGTGTAGCTAGTTACATAATAGAAAATAGGTTAATTATGGCCCAGATTTACCCTGGCATAAAAGCAGGTGGAAGCAGTTACATTAAGAGTGATCCCCGGCAGGGGAGGCAGCAAAGATGATGCAGCCCTGTGGGAGGGTACTGCAGTTGTACACGTAGTCGCCGTGTGTCCTGCTTTGCAAGGAGAAGGCTGAGAAAGGACAAGTTCACTGGTTTAAAGAGAAGCCAGAGGAGACTACACAGGGCCTGGATTCTGAGTCAGACTAACCCTTGGCAGCTTCTGGCAGCAGGAGCCCTCCCATAGCAGAAACCAGAGGAGTAAGGTCTTTGAGGACTGGCTGTGACAACCAGGTAGCAAAAGGAAAGGTGCAAATCCACCAACACTGTAAGTGGGATTACTGTAATGAAA
Organism: Callaeas wilsoni; assembly: GCA_013398955.1. Lineage (NCBI taxonomy): Eukaryota > Metazoa > Chordata > Aves > Passeriformes > Callaeidae > Callaeas > Callaeas wilsoni. Next base: position 14,066 of record VWPU01020385.1, read on the forward strand.
ATGTTTCTTCCTCCTGGGGGAGAGAAGTTCAGTGAGAAAAATATGCTGGGACTTTGTTTCCCTTTCAAACTATGGGGAGAGCAGAGTTGCCCTAGTCTCCAGGCCTTGATCCCACCAGGTACCCTGGTGAGGAGTGCTGAAGCACCTCTTCTCAAACCATTTGCAATGATGGTTTGTTTTCTTGCCCAACCTTTAACATTCTGTCAGAGTTGCTAGTGTTATACCACTGGTCGCTCAGTCTCTATTTGGTGCAGGAATGAGGTAAAGCATGACACAGCCCCTTGTGAGTGTGCATTGAGAAGGGCTCAGAAAGGCACCTCTTCTAGCATTGGAATGCCAAACACCAGTGCAGCTCTGCATCTAAACTCTGTGAGTAATGAAAATAGGAAAGAAAATCACTAGTGGTGTGTGAGCTGAGAGCTGAGACCATGGGGCCACCTCCTCATCCTGAGGTGACTGGGTGCAGGCTCTGGAGGAAGACTCAGTAGGCAAGCTGCAGATTTAGGAGTCTCTACTTCATGAGCATATTTGAGCTTGTTTAGGGAATTAAGGGAATTACTAGGCAGAGTTGACTTGGAAACCAGTGGGAAAAATTTGAACTTGTTTAGGGAATTGCTAGGTAGAGTTAACTCGGAAACCAGTGGGAAAAAGGTGTCAAGAATCTGGCTAACTTTTAAAGAAAACACCAAGAGCTGAGAAACATAACTTCCTGTTGGGCAGTCAGACCAAGAGTTTCAGGAGAAGAACTGCTTTCCTAAAGAAGAAGCTTCTCGATGATAGAATGGTTTGAATTGGAAGGGACTGTAAAGACCTGGACTTAGTGGCAGTTCTGCTGGAACTGGCGACTGGACAAAAGACCTCTTGAGGTCCCTTCCAACTTTGTCTTTTGTGGTTTTTTGATTAGACCTGCTTGTGAAAGAAATGGAGGTGGATTGCTTCCGACCCAAAATAGCTGCCACAACCCATGGCCTGGTGCAGTGTACTCGTGCAGAAAGCCTGAGGCTCGCTGGGGCATGTGGTCCCATGCGAGCCAATTGTTTCTCCATCTGGGTGGGAACCGGCAGTTACGGGACAGGTTGATGGGTGCTAGCCATGGGAAACCTGGAAGCCACACTGACCCAGCAGGGCCCCAGCCACATGGCAGAGTGCGGCTGTGGCACGGAGGTGGCCACAGGGCTGGACAAGGAGCTGCACAGGAAGCATCACTGGTGGGGTGGCTTTGGGGTAATGTGGCCGAAAATGGGGCGTGTGGTGGTTGTGGGCATGGCAAAACCAACATCCCTCTCAGAACTATGCCATTCCAGAGCAAGGTTTTTATCTTCCTCTGGCCTGATTGTTGAGCCCCCAGCAAGCGCATGCTGTTTTGCTGGGAGCCAAAGGAATTAATCTGACCAGGTTAGCCCCATTGCTTCCCCTTACCTGGCCTGATTTGCTTTATTATGGCTGCAGCAGCCACAGTCGCTCATTTTATTCACTTGCCACATACAGGGAAGGCACCAGGAGGAGCTGGGGGAAGGGGAGCTGTGGCCAAGTGTGCATATCTGTGTGTGTGAGCGTGTGAACACATCTCCAGGGCACGAGCAGAAGCAGGCTGGTTCCTCCTTGGCTGCCTCTCCTCAGAAAGAGGAGGAGAAAGTGCCAAATATCATCTCAGCAAGGGAGCTGCTAGTCAGGGAGCTGGACGTCTTCCCTCTCTTCAGAGCTCAGAAGAATGCAAGAGTCTTATTCAAGTTTTTCATGGCTCCCCTGCATCTTCAGAGAGCTGAAGTAATTTTTCCCAGAAAGTGTGATGTTCATTGGGATGGTGAATGAGGCAGGAGACTCGCCAGGTATTTAAGACAGACCACAACTGGATGGACTGGATCCAGCTGTGAGGCGCCTCCAGAGAAAACATGTTGAACTCCACTAAGATGGTTAGGTGAGGTAGCATTACCTCCTTTGCAGAGCCTTCCTATACCACACTGGGAACATCCATGGATAGTCTTAATTTAGGGTTTGGACACTGTAATTTAAAAACTATGAGAAAATCTTCATTCTGAGTACCATCAGGAAATAAGAGATGTAATTTTCTCTACTTGGAGAGCCTTTACAATCTTTCTCCATAATAAAAGACTAAAAAAGCAAGACAGCTCTGCACGAATAGATAATACAAGTGCTTTCATCACATAAGCCATCTTGATTTATGTGCCATAAATCAAATGTGGGAGCTCAAATCTTTGGCTGGGACCTCAGCACTGGTGGTTGTTCACCATGAGAATTTGCCCATGCAAGAAAACCTCATGGCTTAGTAGTAATTTTTATTCCTATTTGATCAGAGACAAGCAAATCTGGGCTCAAGGCTGGTCTGGTCTTCCTGTTGTATGTTACCATGCACCATGAAATAATTGGGATTTGATTAGTTTGGATGATGTCATCTTACAGAAAAAATCCTTCAAAACCAGGATGAAGTCTGGATGAGACCTCCTGTGGCTGGTGCTGTAGGTGGCACAGACAGGCAGCACTCATGCCGGACACCAGAAGACAGCATTTGAGATCCTCTTTCAATACGATGTGTAAAAGCAGGATGTTGTACTCTTCATCTGCATGGTTCCTTAAGGAGATGACTTTATATGTGGTCTTAACTACATGGAAATGGCATTTCAAATTTTATAAGAAAATTATTTATTTATTTTATTTCCAGGAAGAACCTATATCTTTAAAATAATATTCCTGGGATGTTAAGGCAGCCAGAATGACACAGGAGTTATGGATACCTATTGTTTTGCCGCTGCAGAGTACTGGAGAGTAACAGCTGCTTGTGACTCCACCTGAGGAGTGAATTAAATACAGGAATGTATAACTTGCTGTGAAGGTATCTTGCCTTTAATATCTTTTCACTCTTTTTTGCTTTTAACAAAAACAACCCCTGCTTTGCAAAGAACTGAATTACTCATTCCAGACTGACAGATTGCCTTCCCATTTCTGCTCTATTCTGAGCAGTTGCATTTTTCAGCTGATACCTGGAAAGAACATCGTCTCTTAGGAGGCTGCATAGGATGGTAAGAAAATACCTGCCTAGATGAGTCACTGGGGAACAAAAAGGGAGAATGAAAGCTGGAAGCATTAAGTTGCAGAAGTGTTACAGGCAAAAGAAGAAAATCAGAATAGCGTTACTGTATCCAAGATCTGCAGTTTAACAAGAAAAACATTTTTAATTAAAAAAACCCCATTGGGACAATAGAGAAATCATGGAGGGAATTTAACTCAAAAAAGTTGTTAAGCTATGGTTAACTCCTTGGAGGCTGAGGTTAGCTTGCCTGGAGGTCAGGTATGCACGTTCCATGCAGTTCTTCCTAGTCGTACAGGTGGGGTAATGCTGTAAAAAAGAGACGGCTGGTGGTAAGTACCTGTATGTGGATGCATGTGTGTGTGCAGCATCGCTAACCCAGCTCCTGAGAGTGCCAGCAAAGGAGCTTTCACTGTAAAATTAAGTGATTTTATTCCTCACAGCTGCCAACCAAAGTCTGAAGCGTGACTATTTACATGACACAGGTCACTGCTCCTGACATGCCACGGGCAGCCCCAGCTCTGGGTGTTCTCGGGCTGCCACTGGGCTGTGCTTTGGGGCACCAGCTCCTGCTCGTGCCACCCAGCATCCTGTTCCCCAGCACCACAGTCAGACCTGGATGGCAACACTTGAAACAGATTGACCCAAGCTGTATCAAACTGTAAGAGAGAAACAAAATACCACTTACAGCAAGGTCAAAACACTTGTCCTCCTTACCTGCTAATAGGGTGGAAAAATAATTAACCAGGGCAGAGTGTTGACCAGCGTGAGGGGAACTGGACAGATCACTGGTTTGCAAGCCAGTATTCTCCATGTGTGCACCCCTGTGTTTGTTCACACTGTTTTTAAAGGTATCTTTGCAACCATAGGGTGTTTTCCCGTACTTCTTTGGTTAGTTTAAATGAACCTCAAGAGAAAGTGGAAGGTCTTGAATAGGACACACACTCACTCAGAGTGGCCTGATCTGTCTCAGAAGTTGTTCCTAAAATTACAGAGAGCTCTAAGTCTCCTGGATTGACTGTGCTGCTTTAAAAATCACCTTTTCTGAGTTACACGGCTGATTCTCACAGGAGATGCCTATGGCTTGTGGGTCTCTCACAGCCAGAGCTGTATTTTTTGCACTCAGTGGTTCTTTAAGTAACTCAAGAGGCCATGTCATTAACCACCAGCTGTAATGAGCAACCTCACTTTAATGGCCCTGCGTCCCTGTTCACAGTGCCTCAGAGCTGCTGGATGGTGGTCAGTCACAAGCACAAGTAACCTACTTGCAGCAACAGTCTTGGCCACAGTGAAACTATGGAAGTTCCATCCCAGAGTCTGATACATGTCTCTCCAGACTGGGTGTGAGCTTCCCACAGTGTGTCTTTCCAGGATCCTGGAGTGTCTGGCTCAGCAGCCAGAGGCTGTGTAGCACACTGTGCTAGCCTGGCCTTGCCATAGGGTGAGATACAGTTTTCCATAACCACACTGGGGTGAAGTTATTTGTCATAATTTGAATAAGAAGAAATTTTGTTGGTGTTCCCAGGTAGATCAGGAGTAAAAAATGAACCTCCTCCAGATCTCCTCAAGCTCAGGCTTGTCTTGTCTCCAACCTTGTACTAAAGCATGAGTAGACAATGACCTGAAGACCATCTCATTACAGGCATGTGGGATGCATCATGACAACAGCTGCCTGCCCTTATTACTATCTGCCCTCTTTTGCACTTCCCAGTTCCATTTGCTCTTCAGTCTCAACTCTTGAGTTTTACATGTGGTTTCAATTTAGGTTTATTCTGATGTGAAACACTGGTAGAGCTTCACTGGGAATGAACAATGAAGCCTCCGATAGATGCTTGGGCAAAATTCCTGCTGGGATCAAAGCCCTGGCTATACCTGGTTAAGGACTTCAGCCTTAGGTCTGTGTTTGCATTACAGCCATCCCTGCCAGGGTTGCAGCCAGCAGTTGTACAGGACTTCAGCTAAGACAGGCAGCAACAAAATAAAATATCATATAGCAAGATGTCCCTGCTCATTGCAGGGGCTCAAACTAGATGACTTTCCAACCCAAACTATTCTATTTTATGATTCTATGATAATCAAAGCCTTTCTCAACATGCAGACTAATGTGGAGAAATAGAGCAAGGGGATTTCTTCACATACATTGGGGAGGGTGTTGGATGCCACTGGAGGGGCACGAGACACTGCCACTGGAGAAGCCAGGCAGAGGAGGTGAACACACAGGCAGGAGCAGTGGTCTGGAGGAGCCGAGGGAGCTGGGGCACAGAGCCTCTTGCGCAGTGCTGCCAAGGGAAACAGCTCTGTCCTGTGGGCCCCTTCAATGGCCAGTGAGGCGGCAGGGCCAGCAGCTGCCCAACTCTGCACGTTGGTTTCTCCCACGAACAGAAGAAACCTCTGGACACTGAAATATTGCCTAAAGCTCAAGCTATGGGCCCATACCAGGCTGGTTTTACTTATACTGGAGCAAATCAGCTGCTTTTATTGCAGGTCCTTCTGACTTTGCCTGTGTAGGAGTAAAGAAAATTGCCGCTTGACTTATTCCTGTGGAGCCTGCAGTGTGATGGGATATATTTAATCTGAACAGGCTGGCTAATGCAGCCCTTTGAATCAGGTTTGGCTTTGATTAAGTTCTAGCACGTTTGGGGCCAGCAGATTCTTTTCACAATAGCACTTTATGGCTCTGCACATTAGGACTCAGGCATGGTGTATTGCCCAGCATGGGCAGCCTCAGGCTCGTTCCGTGCTCTCCTGCCTGGTCTCTGGGGCTGTGCTGGCGCAGAAGGCGCTGGGGGAAGCACTCTCGTGCGGGAGGCAGAGGCTGTTGCTGTGCAGTCTGCAGAATTCCCATGGAGATAGTGCTTGGCATATATCTGAAGTTCACCTCCACACACAATCAGGAGCACCTCTTATTGTGCTACTCAGCCTGCAAAACTTCTTATACTTGAGCAGACTGATTATAACACAAATAGAGTGACCAGGGGGACTTCTGAGGCCCTGGAGCATGGGTACCTTGCTTTATTCCAGCTACAGGCTGCTTTATGACTGTCTTTAGGAAACATTTCCTTTTAGATGGGAATATTTGTTTGGTTTTGAAGTGGAGGTAACTTATGCAATCAAGGTCAAGCAGTCTCAGATGAATTTCTGGTTACTTTTACAGAAGAAAAGTTGCCTTGTAAGGCATGTGGCCCCAGCAGCAAGCTATCTCTTGATGCAGAAGTTGTTTGTCCTCCCTCTCAGAGTGAGCAACCTGGAATGAATGATAACGAATAGATGCTTATCCTGAAATGACTGTGAGCTGCAGTGGCAGGAGCCAAAAGGGGACTTCCAGATGAGAGGTGGATGGAGGAAAGGAGAGGGGATGGGCTTGGCAGATCACCAGTGATCCTGTGGCCTCGGGTGCTTGGGTTCCCACGCCAAACCTAGCACAGGCATCAGCAGCTCTGAGTAACGATGATTTGTGGTGAATCTGGTGGTGTGGATTTCAAGAAACAGGAGCTTCAGCTTCCCAGCAACATGCACAAGTCTTGCCCTTTGTTTTTGCCAGCTCAGCAGAGAGACACAGAGCGGGAGCCTGGAGAGCAAGGCTGGTATTTGTACAATCATTATTGGAGGGATAGGCAGGGAGACAGGATGGTGAGGGATGACCTATTCAAATCATTTTTGCAGGGACTTAGATTCCTGAGAATCTGCACCTGTGTCTTGCACATCACACTGCCTGTTTGAATAGCACCCTTTGGGAGCCAAACCTCTTGTCTATTAACCATCAGTACTCAAGCCGGAAGCAAATGAAAAAGCAAAGTACAGCCTCATGGCAGGATAGGTATGGGCTATCCACAGGAGTTCCCAGGTTCTGGAGGGAACCCAGCAGTTTACAGCACAGTTTTAATTGGCTTTGAAGAAATTGTGTATAGTTCAAATATCCTAATTGTTTGCAAGACTGGGGAAATACTGTTTATGTGCTATTTACAAGATTGATGCCTATGAAAGTTACCACAATTTGAGTATTAATTAATTGTAAGGTGCAGGAGCTGTGGGGCAGATGAAGTCTGTGAGACTGATTAAGCCCTCCTCCATGTCAGTAGCAGCAGCAGCCAGAAAAAAAATATGTATTCTGACAGAAGAATTTGATGAATCCATCAAGCAGCATAATCAGTCTGCTGAGAAATGAGCAAGCAGCCAATGTGATGTGGGGATGGTGTCACTGGGAAGGCAAGGGGACAGCCCAGTGCCTGTTGGCATGACCTGAGATGTCAGCAGTTTGCCAGTCACTCGGGGAGCCTGTCCCTCGCAGGGCAGCCTGCAGCACGATGCAGCTGCCCAACAGCCTAGTGCCTGGGGGGTTCCTGCCCACTGCCCTTGGCTCAGCCACAGCCCAGGGCCTTCTGCCCAGCCTCCCCAATGCCAGGCTTTGGTGTCGTGGCATTTGAAGACAAAGCCAACTGAGGACTAGCCACAGGTCAGCTTCCTGGTGTGCTCTGGGTGTTTTCTATTGGGCAGCAAAGCACGGTTGTGTTGAAGGATTGTTCAGCCACACTTCAAGCAGGCTGCTACAGGATTATGTTTTCTTTTCTTTTTAAAGATGGAAGAGAGACAAGAGTCAGAATTCCCTAATGTGTATTGCACTTCAAAGCAAGAGATCATGGTGTGTTTCTGTAGGACCTACACTTCTGTGCTTTGCCCATGCACTGTTTGCTAGCAGTGGGAATGGACATGTGGTGATTGACCCAGCCCCAGAGCTGGGCACAGTGCTGGTGGCCCACCCGTGACACTGATTTCCAGACAAGGAAATCACAAGGCACAATAAAACCTGTTTATTTTAGCAGAAGTGAAAATCAGTATTTTCCAAGTGCCTCAAGAGCCAGGCAGCAGTTGAGCTAAATAGTTGTTTTCAGCACTACCAGAAGGCCTTGCTCTCCATTTTAGACAAAGCTGCAGCTCCCAGCAAACACCTGGCCAGGTGTGTTTTGAAAAGGTCCTGCAATAAGCACAGCCAAGCTATCCATGAGTTCGCACATTGGAGAGACAAACCAGCAGAACAGGAATAATCCAAATCTAACCCAGCACCATCTGCCACACGAGGCACTGCGGCTGTATACAAAAACCTCATTAGTACCTGATGAGAGGGAGGCTGGGCCCACAAATAATCTATTTGTGATACAGGGTGTGTGTGATGCTGTCAACATCCATGTGGCTCCTGAAAAGGAGAAACTTGTCCTCGGTGGCAGCTCTGCAAGACCTGCAGGAGAGCCACAGGGCAGGTGTGGCACCTCCTGGGGCTGCAGAGATTCAGACTTGGACATCGCCACGGAGCAGCCTGGGAAAGCCTGGTGGTGCATAACCTCCAGCACGGGAAGACAACGCCCAGATAGGCTTAATTTCTGTCCTGTAGGCCCATGTTGGTCAGGGTGAAGGCCAAAAGCAGTGAAAGCATGAGGAACCAAAATGAAAGCAGCCACATTCATCTCCCTTGCCCCAGGCTGGCAGCTTCCAGGGACATGGGGCCAAGCCTGAGCGCCCCTGACTGTACTACACCCACAGAGCTGCTCACAGTGGCACCTGCCCTGCCCCCAACAGGTCCTCCAAATCCATCTTTGTCTCTGGTGCCCAAGGTGTGGCACGGCCCAGCACTCCCTGTGCCAGTGACGCTTCCAGCACCAGGAGGGGGCAAGGAGTGACTTGACACTGGCAGAGGGTGTGTCACTTCAGCTGTCTTCCCCCTCAGCTCCCTCTGCCTGGCATCTCCGTGTGGACACAGTGGTGGGGGTATGCTGTCCCCTTGGGCAAGGGGCATTTGGGGTCCAGGTGCCCACTGGGGTCGGGCAGGGAGGTGGCAACAAGGGTGGTGGAACTGCTCTGGAGGCTGCAGGGAGAGGAGAGCCTCTCCCTGGCTCTCACCTTCCTTCCCTCCTACTCACAGCTTGCCAGCAGCCAGCCCAGGGACTTGGAGGCAGGATTTGTCCCTTGGAGGTGGAAGGACAGCGCTTGGGCACTGCCAACTGCCATGAGATGACTGTCAGGCTCAGTGGGAAAGACCCGCATCCAGGGTCAGCTCCTGCTCCCAACTGTGGCAAAGACAAGCTTGTGATTTACAGTGGGCACTGGTGTGAGGCCAAAACTTGTTGTTAACAATATTATTTTTTATTGCTTTATTTTTAGCTGAGCATTTATGTTTGTGTGATCTCTCCTGCTGGGCAGCTCTGGCTCCTCAGGGGGATCCACAAGCAGGCATGGCACAGGGAAATGCCAGCTCCGGGGGACACAACACTGGGCGGTGGGTGGGGTCAGGCACAGGAGGATTGGAAGGGGAGAGGATGGCAACTGAGACTTCAGAGATACATTCCAGATCTATATATATATATATAAAGTAATTAAACAGAGGGAGGCAGAATTAAAAGGTCACTTTGGGGCTGCAACGTGGTAGCATCTTTAAAGATATCATGCAGTGCAGCCTGGTGTAAGAGCACAGCCCTATTATGGGTTATGGCATTACAAGCTCCCTCATTTTCTCTCTCCAGACAGTGAAATACAAGGGTCTAAAACAGGAAGGCAGTTTTCCAAATGCAAGGCCCTGTGAACGGTGAGGGTGGAGAGGCGCAGTGCTGCAGCAGGCACTTGGCCGTGTAACACAGGGGGGAGAGTGCTTCCTTGGCTTTACTCCTTGCCTTAGGGACCCTGCCTGTCCCCAGGGCTTCTCCTGGGAGGAAGAAGCCATGGCACAGGGCCATAATTGTTTTCTTTTCTTTTTAGAGGAGTTAGTCCAAAGAAGAACTGGACTGTGCCTTCTCCTGCCGCTTGTTAAATGCCTGGGATGTCGGCTGCCTCCCTCCCCTGCCCTCGGCTTTTGCATTCTTCTCTCTCATGATCGCATTGTGGCATTGCAGCCTCTGACACCCGAGGCTGTGCCTTGCTCACCAAATTTCCTGCTCTCATACACTTCATCTTCCCCTTCCCAGTGCAGCCTCTTGAAAAGTTACTTCTCAGTTCAGTCACCACCTTTGCTTCTCTAGATATCTTGTTCATTTTAATCCCTTTTCTTTTGCTTTATGTGTTCTCTTGCTTGTTGGTTGGTCAATCACAGGCCAAGAGGTGGCAAGGCACTTTTAGCATGCCTGTGCCAGCAACTGCAACCTTCTTGGTAGCATGGGACACTGTGTTTGTCTGAGGAAGGTGTAGGAATTCAATTATTCCAGCTGTTTCTATCCTTCGAAAGTCCTAAGTTTGCTGGCCTTTTTAGAGCCTGGAGCAGTTCTTTGTTGGTGCAGTTTCTCTGCTTCTCAGCTCACTCTGTTTTGAAGCTATATGGTTTCAAGAATTATAGCTGGAAAGCATTGGAACAGGCAGGCATATTTTGCTTCTCTTCACAATTACAGAGCTTGCACACTTAGAATGATTTAGTTCATTTAGCATTTTAAATTCCACACAAATTCAGGAGCACAGGGGGATACATTAGTCTGAATTATTTCCTGCCAAATAATTCAGTCGTGAAGACTGCCAAGGCTGCCCGAGGCGTGCCGGGGGCAGAAAGCTTGCTCCACCACAGCTCCAGGATCCACATCTTCAGCCCTGGAGAAGGAGTTTCTATGGAGACATTTGCAGTAAACAAATGTATGGCTTCCCCAGCGCGTGCAGGCACTGCAGCCCCAGCCCTGAATTTGGCAGGGGCTGATACCTATGAACCCCACCCAGCCTGTGCCCCCCGCCAGCCCATGGCCCTGCTGCCAGCAGTGCTGTCTTTGCACCTTGGAGTATGGCAGGTAGGAGTATTCCCAGTATTTTAGCTAGGGGATGAATTTTGAGGGGTCCCAGCACGGTATCATGCTCTCCTGGCAGAGCAGACAAAACTCCCATTAAATGGTTGTGTACATATAGCCAGAGAGAGCCACAAAATCCTCTGCAAAAGCAGAGCAGTGGTTTTGTGCCTCTTCCCAGGGTGTCTCCAGGCCCTGTATCCCTCTCCTACATCTCCCCATGCTGCAGTGCCCATGGCTGGAGCACCCCACTTGACAAGGCTAAGCATCCCTGGGCTCCAATTCCCAGGTCTGCAGGGAATTAAAGCCCCTCCTGTGAGTCTTTGAACCACTTCTCCCCTGAGATGGCTCAGCAAACCAGAACACAAGGAGATGATGCTCAGTTACCTTCTGCTGGGTTTACAGTCATTTTTCCACTCCCTTGTGATGCCCCAGCAGAGTTTTCCTGGTGTATTCATGATGGGCAGTTTCTGTATGAGTAAAATGTCTGTGAATTTTTCTCACAGAGGTAGATATGAGAGCTCCAGTACCTCAGCCAAATATTGCTTGTGTAATAACCAGAAACTGTGCTATAGCTTCATTATTTTTCCTGTTAAGGTTTCTCTTGCTGCTCCAACTCTGCTCTACATCCCCTCTTGGACTGCAGCAATGCATCACACTGGGCTGCTCAAAGGACGCTGCTTCTCTGGGAAGTACTGTCTGTCACCGAAGTCAAAAGCTGAGGCCTGAATATATAAAATATGCTAAACATTTTGCCATTATTAGGCTAAAGAGCAAATACAGCCACCAGTAACTTTGATCTCAGAAGACCAGCACAAAACAAAGCAGAGATATACCAGCTGAATGCACATCCTTATTTTTATCATGGCATCCAACAGAGCAATTGCTAATGGACCTGAACAAAATTTGACCCATATTGATTTCCAGATTCTAAGCTGAGCTGGCTTAGGTTCTGGCTGCAGCTCTCCTACAGTACCATGCCCTTGAATCTCAATGTGAAACAGAGACAGAAAAGGCCCTTAGGATATTGGTAACACCTAACTATTGGAGACACGGAAGTCAGACCGAGTCGGCTGAGCCTCTGGCCTTGTTTTAGCCTTGGCTTGTGCTTTGTGGGAGGACAAGGGAACAGGCAGGTGGCCATGGGGCGCTGGAGGTGTCTCAGGTAACAGCAGACATGCCCCTGTCCAGACCAGAGCGTGCTTTGCCAGCAGCACCGCTGGCAGTTCATGGCTGGTGCAGCTCCAGCCCGGCAGCGCTGCCGCAGCTCAGCCTCCCAGGAGCGGGGGCACCGTCGGTGCTGCCTCACCGGGGCACTCACACAGAGGGGCCGCACAAAACAGAGGCCACGTCACACTGAAATCCCCTTATTCTTGCTCAGCTGTAAGAAAAGGTTATTTGAGCACTTGATGGAAACACCACATGCTCCAGAACCAGGGTGATAGCACAGTTTTAGACACCCGCCCCTGCCTATCTCTTCCTAAGACCCAGGACTCGCCCTCTGTGGCACCCAGTGAGATTGTCAGCCAGGCCATGGCCATTTAGGGTCTCTCCTGTTTTGGGATTGCAGCAGGGCTATGGCTTGATATCTCAGTATGACCCTCAACCCCTCTCACCCACCCACTGCCCACGGGTGATGGGTGAGTGGCCCCCACATGTCATCCCGCAGCCTGGGCAGAGGCTGCTGCTGCTGCTGCAGGCTGAGTGCCCCACTTTCAGCCAAAGGAGTTAATGAGGGTGCCCTGCTCCTGCTTGCTTTTCTAGTTCCCTTCCTTTGAGAGTTAATACATATCTTGCTCTATTTTTTGCACAATAACAACAGCACAGCTCAGGAGAAGTTTGCACGAGGTAAAAAAAAAAAAAAAAAAAGACTATGTCAGCCAACTGTGGCTTGTTTTATTCACCCGAAAATGGCTGGAAATTGGAGGAGTGCTGGGACAAGTGCCTCCTGGGTGCACCTTGCTCCTGTCAGCACACGGGCTCTGCTGCGCAGGCAGCTCCCACGCCCAGCTGGCCTGACCCCGAGTGACCAACCTCACCTTCTTACGTAAAGGCACTTACTGAATATGGGTTATAAAAGTCAGCTTATTGGTTTCCGAGAGACCGAGCTGTCCCAGCACCATAGCCTGCATATCACTCAGCTGTCTTGGGGGGAAGAAGCATCTTCTGATCAGAGATGTTGCCATGGCCAGCAAGGGGGGTGGTGACACCTGACAGGTAAGCCAGTCTGGAGGAGTCCCTGTTTCCTAGCCTTGCACCTTGCTGGCAGAGATATTCCGGGGAGCTGTTTGCAAGAGGTCATGGCAATAGCCTAAGCTAAGTTAACTCCGCTCTCACGGGACCACTTCATAACCCCTTGGTTTTTTTAAACTAATTACTGCTACGAGAACTCAATGGCAAAACAAATTTGTACAGGCCTTGATATTGCTGAACCCTGGCTATGCTATACAAACAGTTCCAGTCAGTGAGGTTAGGAAGAACTGCTACTGCAGACCAAGGCTAGATATACAGGCTTTCTTAAAGCAGAGACCTCTGGCACTACGAAAATAATCTTGTTAGAATAATATGTATTAGATATGGTAGGTAAAGAGATAGGAGAGTGAAGGGAGCAGGTATTTGCTCTGCAGAAATACAGCGATTGAGGAGAGACCCTGTGATAGACAGCGTGAGTTAGAGCAGTGAGCATCTCTGCAGCACTTAGGGTGGGAGCTCAGCTCTAGCAAACATGGGTTATTTGGGTTCTGCTGCTGTTATCAGCTTGGCAGCCTTCAGAAGTGATGCCCAAGCTGTCAAACACAGTGCAGAAGTGTTTTCAGCTTCTCTGAGGGCAGGATGCAAAGAGAACGGAGCTGCCTTTGTGGAGCTTGCCGCTGGCCACTGCCTGGTGCAAACACGGGCTCACACTGCCTCTCCACAGCGATCCGGGGGGCTTTTGGGCTGGGGCCACTGTGCTCTGAGGAACCCAGGGGCTCAGCTGGCCAAGGGAATGGCTGGATCACAGCCCATTGCCTCGCTGCAGAGGTTAGAGATGCCCTGCCTCTGCCTCAGCACCTGCTCATGCAGCAGCCCGGTGCCGCTCTCCTCGCCTGCTAATCAGAGCCTGACTGTGATGAGCCGATGCTGCCCATTTGCCTGAAGCCGTGTTTCCTTCTCCAGGTTAAGGGAGTGTGTGCTAAACTGCTGCTGCCCCACTTTCCCCAGGAATGTGTGTATCAAGGAAAGATATACTACACATTCCCCTGAGCTTGGCTTTGTGTTCCAGAAGGCCAGCAACAGACCCAAGACCATCCTTAGGAGCTGCCAGCAGGATGGGACCTCCTGCCAGCACCTCCTGGCCTCATTAAGCCAGAGGAGCTGCTCTCTGAGGAACTGGTCATGCAGAAGGATGAGCCCCAGCCACAGGCAGAGCCACAGGCAGAGCCCCAGACAGAAGATGAGACCATTACAGGAGGGACTGACAAATGGAAACCACAGAAAACAGAGCTGGCAGTGTCTTGGAATACCTTACTACTTATCAGGCTGCTGCAAGGCAGGATTGACACTGACTGTGTCACTTTGGACAAATCTAGCCAACCTGGCTTTTTCTTGGTTTTTTGGTAGCTATTCATACAGAACTATCTATTACTGGTTGCCCTGCCAGTACCACACCAGGTTCACCATGACCAAGGAATACCAAAGGAAGGTGGATTTCAGCAGGGTTTTGTTCTTTCTGCATGAAGAGGAGCATCTGTGGTGAGGTTTCTCCATCAGGGCAGGGAGACTGGCATCCTGGGGTCCTGACCTGATGCTCTAGCACAAGTGCTCCACAAGCTCCAGAGCATGCCACCATGTGAAAGCTCTCCAATGAAGGCAAAGGATAAAAGGATATTTTCAGCCTCCTCTGCTTCACTGCCTTGATTCTGAAATACATATGTAGCTTAAGCCCTATTTGCAGCATCCTGTCCGTGTCCATCATGATGCAAATTGTAGCATTCAGCAGAGCTTTTGCCATAAAACAGGAATGTTTTAATCATAACCACATTGATGCTGATGTCCTGAACTCCACTGCCTTCCAGCACAGCACACAGTGCAGGAGCCCCAGCTCCATGCAAATATTGGGAATACTGTGGGATGCCAGCCAGAATGCTGCATGTTCTTCCGAGATGCTGGTATGCCCCACGGGTGCTGGTTCACAGAGCTGTGTTGTTGTGCAGCCCATGTTGGGGCCATGCGAAATGAGCTCTGAGGCACAAGGAGGATGTGAAAGGAGGGGAGGGCAGGAGGGAAAGTCCTGCCGTACTGCAGACTCTGGTTGGCAGCACACTGGCTGGGTGGTTGGTTTGCCCTGTGGATTTGGCTCTGTGCTTTAGCTGTGTAGGTGAGGTCCTTCATGGTTTTCAGAAAGAAGGAGGGATTTGGGCAAGCCCTAATTAAGGGAATTTCGTGGGCACCCGAGGCACTGAGGGAGAGGAAGAAAGGTAGTATATTACAGGAGGGGTCTGCAGCAGCTTGGAAAGGAACTGTGGCCCAGGAGCTGTGTGAGGAAAAGAGGAGAGAGAGAAAAGCAGAAAAGCTTGAGCAGGTTACGGGCATAAAGACAAGTTTTCTCAAGGGAGTGGGGCCACGAGGGTTTTTTCAGCAGGAGAGTGAGCTGGGAAGAAGAAAAGATGGAAAAAGGATGCCAATACACCAGCAAGTGCAGCGCCACTGACTGCATCATGGTGACATTCAGGGAATTTAGGCAAATCTTAAAGTTCTAATGTTCAAAAAAGAAACTCTATTTATTTAGCTTTGATTAGTAGTAAAGACACAAAGGCCTTGTGTCACCCTGACGATTAATTTTCTGAGAGTCTAATACATCCAGCATTCCTAAAATCTAACATTAAATGAGGAACAAACTAACTCAGCTGAGCCAGATGGTGAATCAGCCACGAGCACAGCATCCCTCTGCTCCCCTTCCCTGTGTAGGGAGCACAACCTCCACCCCTTCTGAAGCACAACAAGCAGCCAGCTCCTACAGGAGATCTCAAGTGGATGGGGAGCAGTGCAGCCCACAGGAGCCCTTGCAGAGTGTTGCCTCCCCTGCACCTTTGGCTAGGTAAAAGCAGAGTTATAATGAAAGGGGTGTCAAGCTATAATTTTTGGACTGTACTGTCTCCCAGAGGATGCCAAAACTCTCATTTTGGTTTGGAAGGACCAGCTGGTCTATCCACCTCTCCTGCCCAGCCCTGTGTACCCAGCGAGAGGAGCACGTCCTTCTTAGTCTGGAGGCATCCACCAGCTCCAGGTTCAAGCCCTCTGCCACGCACGAGCCGTGGTTGGTGCTGGGTGGGTGATGGTGTCACAGGATACCTGATTTCAGAGCTGTGCCTGGCCAGGCTGTGCTGGCCCTGGCTCACCCCAAAAGCACCGTGTCACACAGGCCAGACCTCGTTTACAGCCCCTGGGACGGTCAGTCGGATTTAGACCTCTGACCCTTGGGCTCAGAGAACCTGGCAGCACCCATCTAGATCCTGAAGTGTGGAACCAGGCACCAGCCCTCAGTCTCACCATTAGCATTTTGGCATTGGTCTGCCAGTGACCAGGACACAAGCTCACTTATTTGCTGCCTCTAACTGTCAGACAGAGCATCTTAGCTTGGCGAGCCCAAGGCAGTGGGGCTGCTACATGGAAATTATGAACTGAGTCATAACTTCAAATATCCAAATAAAACCTAACATCTCATTTTCAAGCATCTGACAACTCTCTAGGAGCTTCTTGTTTGATTTTTCAAACACTCCAGCAGTTTGTCACACCTTATGGCCATGTCTGCTTTTTCTGCCTTGGAGTGAAATGCAATGAACTCATCACAAACTAACACCAGCCCTTTGCTGGAAAAAAAAAAGTTTTACACACAGCTCCTGAGGATCAACTGCTAGCGGTCAGCTACCTAAAGGCCTGCTGCCTGCTGCCAATAGAAACAGATGATCTGCTGGTCATGCCCTTCCTGATTTTTATGTAGTAACATGGGTACTAGCAAATGGGGTCTTCAGCTCAGGAGCTCCCCTGGCTGAAATCTCCCATGGGCATAAACCTGGCTTAGGTACCATCCATCACCTAAGCTGGCAGGAGCTCTGCTGCTGAGCCAGTGAGCAGGGCAGGGATGGGCACCAACATCTATGGAGGGCTTGTGCTTTCTCCTGCTGATGGACCAGCAACTGAGGGTGTCCCGGGAGAAATGAAGGAAAGCAGTAAATCCAACCTGAATGAATGTCAACCCCTGATAGTTTCATCACTTCAAATTTACATCAGGTTCTAACGAAGCAGTGATGGAAGAAAGGGGGTGCCGCTCTCCTGGAGCTAGATAACATGTGTCCTTGGGGGGGACTGCATCTCCTTTTGCCATGGGACCACAGGAAGAATGCCTGGCCCTGCGTTCCAGGGACGGATGCCTGTGGGGCTGCCGTTAGAGACAGTATCACAGTAACTGGTTTCCAGAGGCTGAATTTAGGTTTGTGTAGGTGGTATTTCCCAGCTGTGGGTGTCTGGCGTTGCTACCTTCCCACAGGGTTTCATATGTGCAATTAACCCCTCCAACACCAAATAACAAACTCAGCAAGCCCTCCAGTGCTGGTCAGAGTCACTGCACAGAGCGCCCAGTCCATGGTCCTGGCACCCTGCCCTGCCATGGACACCCAGTTTCACTAGAGCTTGCTCACAGTAGAGGACTCCTGGGCTCCATGTTGTCCTTGGGAGGCGACATCCCCAGGGGGTGCCAAGACCTGCTCCCAACCTCAGCAGCGCCTCACTTCCTTCAACTCTCCACTCATGTCAGTCTCTAGCCATTCAACCTGTGCCCATTTCCTTGCTCTCCCCTAGGTCAATCACCCCCTACCCTCACCTACCGTCCCAGTTTTTGCTGCTGGTTTGTCCCCTCTCTGCTTTCTTTGCCATTCCCCATCTCCTGCCAGCTGGCCTCAGGCTGCCCAAGCCTCAGGGCTGCATGGCCTGACACCATTTCACACACCCAGCCACAGGCAGCCCTGGCCTGAGGATGGCCTGAGCACGGCCTGAGCACGCTTCAGTCATCAGTGGCTGGCTGGTGCCACCTGCCCTGGGTTTCAGCCTGCCACTGGGATTGCAGAGCTGCAATATCCTCTGCTTCTGCTCAACAGCAGCTTGGCTGGCTTTGGAGACAGACAGCTGAGTAGGATTAAAAACGTCTTAAAAAAAACTTTAGCAAGAGAAAGACTTTTTAGAAATTACCTGTATTTTTAAAATAAAGTGTATCTGCTTATCCATAAAGCCCAGGAGCTTGGGTCATCCTCTAAAGCCATTTAGACTTCAGGAGCAGGACTGCTCTCACATACATTAACTTTCTAGAAGTAAAATCTCTTCTAAACTAGTTGTCAAAATCCATACAGGAGTGAAGTCCCTCGAGGAGACATCTTCCCTCATCCTGAGCCCCACCTTGGGTTTGAAGCTGTATCTTTCAGGAATGTGTTTTCTCCTGTTGACCAAAGGAAGATCTCAACCCAGACACTTTGCTTTTCAGCCACTGAAGAAGAAAGCTTTCAAATAGTAGGATGGAAACTAGTGCACGATGATTACGCATTTTTTTTTATTTCCTAGTAGTTCTTTTTATGTGTTATTAAGAATTTATGATGTTACATATTCATGCCTAACCAGCAGTGCTATTATTTTTCACAACCCTCACAGTGCCCACCTCACTCCAAGGACATCCCATGTCATGTGGGGCAGTCAACACCCCTGTCTTGAACACTTGCTGTCCTCCCTTGTGCTCTTGGGTCTCAACACCAGGCTTGCCTGGTTGTGGAAACCCCAATCCATCCACAAGGCTCGACAGCTGCAGGCATTCCCTTGAGCTGGCCTTGGGCACATGTCCCAGCAATGACCATGTGTGGGGGCAAGCTGGGGAAGAAATGCAGCTGCACAGGGGCCTGCTCAGATGCTCTGCTGAAGGAGTGCCCAGGTGCAAGGTCATCATCCTGCCTTTGGGTGGTGAAGCATCCAAATATGCTTTTAATATGTTTTGTTGTAATAATTATATCTCAGTAGAAATTACATGCTCAAAACTAAGGAAATTGCAAGGTGCTTACCCTGATCGGCAGGTCTTCATTGGTTACTGAGTCTTAATTTTGTGATTGGAAGTGAAAAGCTGACTCACCCTCCCTGGCTACCTTCAGCACTGATGCAGGAGTTTTCTGGCTTTGCTCTGGAGGCATGAAAAATATCAGGTACGATATGAATACAAAAATCATCCAGAGAAACAGCCGAGTAACAAATAAGGAAGCATTGCTTTGTCAAAAACTAGAGAAGAACATTATGAATTAATTCAAACTATAACAATCACTATTGAATGTCTGGAAAGATGGTAGAAGTGCAGTGTTATTACACTGCAAAATTTGAGGTAATTTGTTCCTGGAATTTGCTTTGTTTCTCTTGTATTAATGTCTGTCTAGAATTCCTCTGGCAAAAAAAAAACCAAACCAACCTGAAAACAAAGGTAATCAGTAAATCCAACTCAAATTAACATTAAACCCCCTGAGACAGATGAAGCCACGAAGCAGCCAGAGCTCGTGGGCAGCAGGAGCCCTGTGCCACCAACTGGAGGCACCCACCCAGTGCATCCTGCCCTCTCTGCAGCCACAGGGTTTGGGGCTGCTCACGTAGGACTGCGGCTCTTGTCTCCATGGATCCATTTCCAACCAGCTGAATTAAAAGAAAGACAGCAGTGCCTTTCTGACCAGGACAAAGCTAGGTGAAAAAAGGAGGCTCTGGATGTCCACCACGAGATGCCCCAGGCGTGAAGCCGGCAGCTTCACGGGGTGCAGCGCCGGCACACGGAGGACGCAGTCCGTGGTCACTCAGACGCACGGGCCAGGGGATGCCAGCCGTACACGAGTGTGCTGCTCGGCAGCTAAGAGGAGCAGATTTTGCAGATCACGATTAATTCTCCCAGGCATGTGAGTGCTGGATGGAACAATTACAGCTGTGGACAGTTTTATCCTCTTTGCCAAGAGCAGAAAATGGAAGTGCTGCAGAAGAGACAGTATTATATCCCCAATCTCCTTATTTAACAGTGGAACAAAATGTACTTTTATGCCTGTGCAGTTTGCAGCAACAAACTGAGGCTTTCTTTCTCTTACCCCAGGGTGCTTTCATTTGTTCTGCCAGCCCATTCCCTGTCAGTCAAAGGATATACATTATTAATGTATGGACTAAATGCTGTTCTCATGCATCGCTTTGGTCTCAAAAGCAGGACTTACATGAAGAGGACAAGCAGGATTTGGCCCCAAGATTTTAATCATGTCACTCCAATGAATTGGTTCAACACAGACATATAAATGGGAAGCTTTTTATTCTGATTTTTCTGGGTGTTTTAATTACTGAAGGGGTTGTTGCTTGGCTAATTTAAATCATGGAAGAGAATACCCTGGTAGCTGCTTGAAGAATTACTCCTGCAGATCTGTTTGAAATGGCAAGACACTAAGACTGAAAATTTAGCTTTATAAATTGTGATTATAAACAGCTGGGATTTTTTTTTTTTAAGGGAAAATGTATGTGCAGGGAGAGATGGCACCTACAACGGCAATTACAAATTCTGAGCTAATCCTTCAACTGAAGTTGAATCAGCATCCAAAGAATGTTTTTGTCAATTCATAGGCCCATATCAAGACATACATGAACTACATTTATGCAGAGCCACAGTCAGGTTGAGCAAATCCAGCATCTGGCTGCCCAGAAAGTAATGATGCTTTGGAAAATACAGGATACAGCAGAACACACATGCAAGTAACACTCTGGATAACAGTTAGAGAGGACTAAGGCATATCAATGATCCCGAGAGGATGCTAAAGGTAAAAGTAATGGCTGCAAAACAAAGACCAGCTCTTGCCTCGATGTCCAAACTGTAAGGGCTGCACTCAGCAAGTCCTGTTCCTAAGATTTATTTGGCACTTGAGCTGCATAGGTGGGATCCTTCTCGTGGATTTTATACTGCCCACTCTCACTTGTGCACTGTGCTGAAGGCAGGTGGGCTGGGGATTCATTTCCTCTCACACAAGACAGGTGCCTCCAGACAGAAGGACACTAAATAAAAAATAAATGAGATAATGAAGCACAAGAAAGAGGAAGAAGTAAGCAGGCTGGGCAGGAGATGCTGGAAATTCAGGAAGCCGATCTGCAAAGTGCTGTCAGTTCCGGGTTCGCTGGGGGTAAAACCAGAGTGGTAAGCCTTGAGCTAGGAACTAATTATGTTAAATACATAGTGTGAAACACACCCAAGGTTTTTAAGGATCTGTCTGGTTGCTCACTTCAGAACACGGGCTGCTTAGGTTCACGGTGGTTTTAAATGTAGGGAGAGCAGATTTGGGCTGCTCCCAAACCCTCCTCTCTGGGTTAAGTCTTTACCAGCTGCACAAGGCAGTAAAAAACCTACCTGTCCACTGCTATACTGACGACTGCACAGCAAGCAGTGAACAGAGGGCATCGTGTGGGGGTGGCTGTGGATGTACAGCCCTGCTCTCTGCCCCATTTGGTCCCAAGTCTTGCCCTTATGTCTCTGACTTGCCAGTTCCCTGTCACTAAATAAGGTCACGTGTGATGAAGGGCTGAAAAGGAGAGGGCGGCATGGCGGAGGGAAATGTGGTCTTAAAAAAGATAGATGAATTTGAATGCTAAAGCCCAAGGCAGTAAATCAGAATTTAAAAATATAGTCTGAAAAGCAAAGACCTTGTGGAGTAAACGATTAACTCAGTGACGAAGAAGCAAAGAAAGCCCCTGTGCTGCTCATGAACTGTTTGTCCAGTGAGGAACACAGAGAGGCAGAGAAAGAGCTGTTTCAGCATCTGTCAGCTGCAATAACTTCTGCACCTGTTCTGCAGGGGAAAGACTTGTCAATGTGACCTGAGAAACAGGACGGTGTGGCTGTGACCAGTGTGCAGTCGGGAAGTCTGGCCATGGAGCTGGAGACAACTGTGCTGGCTGCTATTTGAGACCCCACTGGTGGGTGCTGCAAAGACAGCTGGGAAGATGCTGGGACATAGGAGAGAGACTGGGAGGATAACAGGAACAGCCTGACAGCTGCTACCAGCTTCTGGGATGCTTCCTGGCAAAGCAGGGTTTTGAAGGAAGGGAGGTTGAGAGTGAGGAGAGGAGAATACAGGAAACAAGAGGTGAGGACAATGATCTTTTGGGCAGGTCTTTGCACCGACACTCTCCAAGAGTGTGGAAATGAGCAGGGCCAGGCAGTGCATGTGAAAGCTGGACATTAGAGGGAGGGCTGCTGCACCGAGGAGATGTCAAGGACCTGGAAAAAAGCATTCACTAAGGAAGGCAGAAGAATCAGCAAGACTTCTAACTCATACAGAGGGATCTAGATGGAGACCCAAACCAAACCAAGGGCAATCCAAAGAGACATGATAGTTGTAGCAATGCAAAAAAAGATTAAGGGGTAGAAGAGGTGTGGGCAAGAGGTTAAGTGTTTTCTTTCAGGGGTATAGAGCTACAGCTTTTGGTTAGACATTCATTTGGAAATGTCAGAGAGAGTGGCTGTGATTTATTCCACCATAAAGAAGAAGACTGAGGAGTTATTGGGAGTAAAAATGGTAGCTTTTTGGAGAGGAAAGACTTAATACAGCTCTCCTATAAAGCTGACTGGAAATGAGGATTAAGAAAAGACTGTCGTAAGAACGGAGAAGCTAGAAAATAGCAGTGGTTGGAAGACAAAAAAGGTTTATAAATAATGTTGGTTTTGATAGGTCTTGCTAAATTAAAAGCAGGACTGTTTCTACACAGTATGAATCCACAGATTGGGATTCACCTTTTAAAATAGGTGGTATTCACTATAGCTTAAGAAAAACAAGAGATGCCTTTCTCAAAAAATAAGCAATGTGTCCTGCACTCTGCAATCTTTAACTAAGAAACTGACCTAAGGGTGACCACTGGGATTATTTGTTTAATGTCTCTGCATACCAATTTGTCTGAGGAGTGGCTTGAGACAGACCGGTCTCAATAAGAATCTTGATTTTAAGTTAAATTTTGCACCATCTGTTTCATTATAATCTGCTTTCATTCACTCTCCAAGGGGCCAGTAATGGCTTTACTTGTTTTAAGAAACTGGACAACTAACCTTCAGGAGGACTAACATTTCAACACTTTCTCTCATAATCAGTGTCAGCAACAATGGCAATGAGCTCTTAGTAGAGCTTATTATCTGCCTGAGAGCCAGGGCCTCTTGCAAAGAAAACTCTGGAAAGCAGCACTTTTTGTCTGTCATGTTCATAGGTGACAATATTGGTTTTTTGGTGGAACTTTTCAATGTTCCTATTTCTCTGTTCTAGTCTTCTCCTGAACGGGAACTGCTTTCATTGGGCCTTCCTGTTCATTTTCTCCCACAGAGCTTCCTGGAAATGGAAGGGCTTCTGTTCTCTCCCTGCCAGCTCTACAGCATGTCATGTGTGGGAGTCAAGTTCTGGTCAAAAGCAGCTCATGAACTTCAGTGCTCACAATGAAGTCTCAGCATCAGTTTTGTTAACGTTCCCATCCAGTTTTTCCCTCCCTGAGACACCAATTACATACAAGCCTGTTCAATTGTACTTGAAGAGATGAATATCTGGGTAAGGATGAGTGCAGCACAAGGAGATCTGGTACAGACATATCCACAACAAGGAGGGATGGAGGAGAAAAGAGCCCCAAACACTCAAGCACTTAGCACATTCACTACCACATTAGTTAGAGGGATGGTGTGTCACTACTTGCAATATACCTGTCAAGGGTGCCATACAAAGCACATTTTCATCAAGACATTGTTAGTTTATTGCCTTTAAATGGGCCCTAACCATCATTAGCAATCAATCAATCCTGAGCCAGCCTCAAGTGCTCAAAAGCAAACCTTTCATGTAAGCAAATGCACAGTGAACTTTCTTACAGTCTAACTGGGATGCTGCCACTGCCTCTCCTCCTTTCCTCCTGCAGGGCAGCTGTCAAGGAAAGGTGTTTGTCTTTGCTGAGTTCCTCCAGAAATGCAGACTCCCTGCTGCTTCCCTGCTCCCAAACACAAGCTTCCCCACACAGGCACTTCAGTTTGCCAGACTCTTCCAGGGGCTGACTGCTCACTTGCCCGTACTCGGGAAAGGGATTCTCTACCAGGTGCTTCAGTGCGAATTCACCTCCCTGACTAAAAAGACGCAAGCACCAAAGAAAATCTGTCTTGTAGTTTGGGCATTTCTCAAGTGTTTCTCTGAGGTGCAGCACTGCAGGAGGTTATTTTGCAGCCCTAATCCTCACCCTCCCCCATAATGACAGAGAGCCTTTCCTCCACCCAGCCATTTTCACAAATAGGAACAAGAGGATTGCCTTTAAGATACCTCCCTTTCTGCGAATATGGCTGTCCTTAGGCAAGGGTTTAACAGTTCGTGCCTAGGGCCAGTTAGACAGCAGCAGTTACATTGCTTGTGTGGCCCCACGAGCCTCCTGTCGAGAGGGTGGCAGGTCAGCAGAGCAGTGTCAGCAAGCACCTCTGCAGATGCCATTGCTTCTGTGCCTTTCTGGGAGTGAAAGGTGAAGTCTGGCCACCACCGACTAAAAATAGCACAGTCAAGGCAGTATCAGCACTTAGTAATAGCACTGGACAAATTTACTGTTACATTATTGTGCTCCTGCCCATTCACCCACCACAAGTGGGGAAGTGGGGCACAACACAGAGATGTTTGGGTCCTGAAAAAATGGCTGGAGTCACAGAGCAAGCAAGAGAGGCAATTAATTTCAGAAGTGTCTAAGAGAGTGGTACCCAAATCTCTGTCCATAGGGCACTAACCTCTCTGAGGTGAACAGAATCATATTGCCCCCACAGTTTCCAATCAAAAGGTTTATGATAAAAGGAGAAATTTTGAGGACTGACAGTGACTATAGCCCAAAAACGTCTTGATTTTATCAATTACGATTTGTAAAGTCTGTCTTGATACAGCACTGTATATGTTTTCTAGACAGACTACTGCATCTTCCAGCCACGCATAAATTGTCTTCTGATATACAGACATCAGGTACACTGATTTTAGTAACATACGTGACATAAATTTTACAAAGGTGTTCAAGCTAGCAGCTTTCTGCACATGCAAGTATTTAGCACATGACAAAATTAAGTTCCTACTGACTTCAGTGATGTTGAATTCAATTATTGTTTGAGAAAAATACAGGCAGGCTTTGTCCATTTAGAAGTCAGCCCAGAAGCTGCGAAGTTGTCCTCCTTCGCTATTGGTGGTTATGGTGCAAACAGTGTCACATTCTTTCAGCTGCGTAACAGCTCTTGTTCTCAGACGCTTAACAGCAAATTCTTTGAATGATTTACTGCAGCAGCAAAAAGCAGCTGTTTGCTATTTCTTAACCTTACGTAACATGGTCCTTAATAAACACTATTTCTTAGACCTCAGTAAGAAGCATATTCTCTTCTGATCTGGTAGGAGCTTACAGCAGCAGTAGATGTCCCTTAGAAAACCTCTTAGGGTTAAGCAACTTTTTGTAAAATCATAACGAATCTAAATTTACTTTCTAAATAAAAATGCAGCAAGAGAAAACCAGTCACAAATAAAAAATATTTTTCCCTCAGTTTCTGTGTGGAAAGAAAAAGGAGCTTCACTGACATCCTGATCAGTTCCCTTACTGCATACAGCCCATTGGGATATAAAATCTGAGTAATGACCATAAGAATAATTCTGAATACTGTGAAGACACAATCAAACATTTTAGACTTTTTGTGGGTTTTTTTAGGAAGACATTGTTCTTTTATTATTCTTCTGTTTGGAAATACTTCGTTTTCTCTCTTCAAAGGATCCACAAATGTTCACAGGAAAGAAATAAAGCAACAATTTTATAGAAAAATATACAGTGATTATCAGCAGCTAAAGAAAATGTGTACGAAAAGAAAGTAAAAGCTATCAGTAGGTAATGGCTACTGAAATTTGAAGGCATATAAAGAATAAGAAATTAAAAATTAAGGCCTATCCTGATGGTCTGCAAGTATGCTAGGCAATTAACATGGATTTGTTGTCCAGGCATACTTTAATTTTTGCAAAGCGCTGAAAAAGACACAGAGGCAGCTTGCGTATTACTCTTCTCTTGGTAAACTAAGCGTAAAGAGACAGACATGATGCACTCTTGTGAGGGGTTGGATTACATTGGCATCCATATGGAAAAGTTAGGCAGCAATGATTAAAGTATAGGGACAGCCTTGAAAACCAGAGGAAGAAATGGCCAGAATGATGTCTGGTGAAAAGTCACTCAACCATGTAGTCTAATTAGTGCTCTGCAGTTTTATATCCAGTGTTAACAACTATTGCACATTCAGATTTATCAGGCCAGCCTCGTCCTTCTCATTGCTAGCCTGTAGGTAAGCAAATACTCAGCAGAGCTCAAACTTTAATGAGAACGCTCTCACATGTTTGGGGCCTTGAACGGATCAGGATGGAGTAGATAAAGTTTCTGATAGCCCGAGAATGGGCAAACCATGCAAAAAAAAAATTTCAAAGAGTTCATCACAGTGGTTGCAAATGTAAGAGCGTGGATCCTGAGAGACAGACAAAAGACTGGGTTTTAGATGACTCAGAAGTCAACACAGTAACACCTTCATTAGCAGAGTCCAAAAACACAGCTGAAGTTCTAAAAGGCAGATACAAAGACCACAAATATCTAAGGAAAGATAAAGTTAAGTATAGGTTTATTACCTGATGAAGAAGGAAAGAAAATGGAAAATAGGATTTACAGATAAGTAATAAACAACATTTTTGACTTCATTCAAAAGTTAATAAACCATGTTAAGAAGTTGAAGGAGTAAGCTAAAGTAGTCAGAGGACTTTGATGGAATTCGAGTTGGCAACAGCTAGTAACTTTTATCCTAGGATGCTCAAGCAATCAGCCATGTCACTAGGGATCATGAGTGTTACTCTCTGAGAACTCACAGAGCACAGGAAAGAGCCCAAGAGAGTAGTGGGACAAGCACAAGGAATTTAAAAATAAAGGGACTCTTGTCAGTCAACCTAAACCTGGAAAAAGGCTAGGATAATTTTTATAAAATTCCCTTTGTAAATGCATATGAAAAAGTAACCAAGCAACAGCCAGACAATATGGATTTGTCCAAACAAAGTATGCCATACCTCACTACCCTTCATTTCTTTGTGAAAACTGGACTGGTGGCCACAGGCACACAAAATCCCAAATCTCCCTGCTGTTGTAAATGACGTTGACATTGTCAGTCTGCAAAGTCCTCACAGGTACGGGGCTCCAATCCATACTGACCACAGAGAGAATCACAGCAGTATGAAGTGCTCTCAAGAAGCAATTACCAAAGGCTTCCTCAAGTGAGGCCCTGCAAGGCTTTGCCTGCAATGTATCCCATCAGTGTGTTCATGAACAATACAGACTAAAGAGTAAAAGAGGACATCTGCAATATCCCCCATGACACCACACCTGGATGAACTGTAAATGGTTTGGTCTGAGATCCCTTAGAGGCAGGTACGTGGACACTAAATAGAGGCACAAAGTGGAAATTATTAGTGGTACGAAAACGAATCTGTGAAGTTGTCACAGAAAGGCCAATATAAATCCAGGGTATGCAAGTGCCGGACCTCAGCCATTCCAGCTGCTCTGTGCTAGCCTTAGCCAGCACTTTGGGTCATATTTTGGACCGTATGATTTAAGAGGACAGACTGTAGAGGATCCAGAGCACCAAAAATTGCCAGATTTAGAAAATGTGACCTATGAAGAGCGATTCAATTAACTGGGTTTACTTTGAAGACTAGGAGAACACAGTAGCAATGTTCAAATAAAGGCACTATTCATCACATCTATTGCCAATAAGAACAGTAAGCAATTGACTTAACTCGCAGGGATAAACTCTTGCTGTGGTATCTGTCCACTTGTACAGTTCAGCAGTGATACATGCTGCTTACAAGCTCTGGGATCATGGCATCCCCTTCACTGGAAGCTTTTAAGAGTTAGAGGAACACTTGCTAGTTTGTCTTGGCAGATTTTATCCAATCTCAGACTAGGCAGATGAACTAGATAAATTCCTGAGATTTCCCTTAATCCATAGTCCTCTGAAAGACCTTCAGCTTTCAGTTATGCTTTGCACACTGATTTTGTCACAGCTGCAAAGAAGGAACACAAAAATATGTTTGCCATGCCATCAAAGTGCTGCACGGACCTTAGCTTTATCTATTTAATGGACATTATTTCTCAGAAGAAAGCTGTGCCATATTTCCTGAAAAAGCTGAGACACAGCTTGAACAATTAGATAACTATGTTGGGACAGCTATGGATTCCTCCTTTCCCAAGAACCCCAGTGCGAAAAGCTACGTAAGAGAATTATAAAACATACATACAACCTAATCTACTCTTTTTTGAAAGCTACCAAGATAATGCAACTCCCTCAGTGAGTCTCTGTAGTGCCTTATCTATACAAAACCTGTAACACAATAGAAAATTCACTAAAAGATTTCAAAATAATTCTAAAAACAAACAGAAAAATTCCACAGACAGCACTTGACACCCTCCCACTGTCTGGACTAGAGCAAAATCGCCAAAAAATTGCTACAGAAGATGTACAATCATATACTGAATACCAGTGCAAAGTGAGTTTTGGAGCTGAATTCAAAGTCCACTGCAAAACCTGTATGGTTCTAGACAGGTAAATCAAAGCCCCTCAAATTATACACAGCAGAAGGTGGCTGGATAGACAGAAACACAAACTGACCTTTACTTCGCTTGCAGATCCTATAGGACTAATCAAATTTACTTGTCAGACCCTGGAAGATTACACTTCTAGTAAAGCCCAGGAATTCCCAACTTTTTTCTGTGAAAATGGGAAAGCCTATCAGCACTTGATGATAAAAGACATTCCACCTATTAGCTCTTCTTATCCAGATGGGAAAATAGATCAATATAGTTTACAGAAATGCCACAAATTCCTTCATTACTACGTGGTTTGCAAACAGTCCCGTGGACATTAGCTTTACTTACTTGAGCTGAAGTGTTTTCAGCAAATAACCAAAAGGGATGGTCTCCAGGGATGTCTCAAGAGCACTGCATAAACTATTTCCCTAAGGCTACACAGCAGCTGTCTTCAACGTCTATCTTGAATTTTTCACATAGCTTTTTGACAGCAAGAAAGCAGAAGCCCTTATATAGGTAAAGCAGAGGCACAGAAATAAGCCTAAGTAAGTCTGAGTAACAAATATTGCAAAATTGTTCTTGATTATTCAGTAGCCCCCAAGATGGCCTCGTCATAACCACACCTGCTAACTTTTTACTCTTTGTTCTAAAGTGAGACTTTTTTTCAGAATATTTTAAGCCTCATTTAAAATGTGATTTCAGATGCTGCTTTAAGAGATTCCCAGAAGATGTAGGCTTCTGAAAATCCTAAATCCCTCTTAAAGTTGCTCCTCAAGTAGTCATGACAGCTGATGTCCACACTGACACAGAAAGAGCCCTTTACCTGAATGCCGATCCTGCACAAAAATGAGTCTTTCCCAAGGGCATACAGGAAACTTTCCATGTCTATTTTTTCTTTCTTGCACAGTTAGACAGCTTCAAGTTACATGGCTGTCCACAGCCAGGAAGTTAATTTTCTAGATGCAGCAATACTTGATTTTAAAAGCAGGCAGGAAATATAACATTTTACATTTTAAATTGTCTTTAATCAGACACATTACAATGCACAACTGTGTCTTTAGCCAGGTACCAGGGTGTGCTGTCTTTCAGATCAGGAAGAGATGATGGAGAACTAGTCCCTCCTCTGATCTTTTAGGTATGAGTATTGCAGGTATTCTGAGGACTATTGCCACATTTAGTACAGCCTTTATAATTCAGTCATAACTTTCATTTACTCCTGTAATTGAGATGGCAGGTATTGTAGCTGGGGATCTTACTGAACCGAAGATCATCCTTGCCTTCCAACACATAAACCCCATCATTTCATAGGGTATTTTCAACTTGAGCATCGTAAGCGTTTTGAAAACAATTCTAACTGAAGGTAACCATCCCACTAATGATATGACTTTCCAGCTCTTCAGTCCTCATTAACAGAGATTGTTTATGAAACAAGTCTTTTATTTAATGCTACACAATCTGAATTGAAGGAATAGAACATTTACTTCACCTCAGGCCCAAGCTTTAGGGATACATCCCCAAACATTTTCCAGAGTAAAACCAGATTATCAAATACCAATCAGCGCAAGAAACATCTTTTCCATTTCTACTCAGCGTATTTTTAGACAAACTACAGCATTAGAACATTGAAGTACCTCTCCCCCATACAGCACAAAGTTTGAATGCAGATTTCTTGCCTTGTGGAGCCAGTTTGTCAGGATGTATGTATTGATAACATTAAAGAAAAATAAACGAATTGTTACATTCTGATGTCAGGTGTACAAGTGCAGTAGTGGATTACGCTGAGGAGAATAACATTATCTATAAAAGTTAAGTGGTATACAGGTTATCCCAGAGTGACTATAATACAGAGAAACTTTATGCCAAAGTAAGTATTTACAGAGATACTGTCACAGCAAAGAGGACAGAAAGCTAGTCTTACAGAAGTAGTTCAATAAAGAGCAAATGAGTGGACAAAGACAAAGGTTTTGACTTTATATAATAAAATACCAAGTGCATTCTTTTAAGTGAATGAGTCTTTGAGACTGTGGTCCTAGATTTTAGGAAGCCATTTGAAGGTCAGATGTATAGTCCTGCTGCATAGCAAGGGTTACTTGGACTGCCAGAATTTTTATATCCGTTGTAAACTCCGCATAGCACAGCAATTCCAGTACTGCTTCTTACTGCAGCGTCAAAACTAAAGCTCTTAAATAAGCCCCCTCCAAAATGCCCAAGATGGAATTTTGTATAGCAGACCTTCTAGCACAATTCAGGTGCTTCTCCACTACTTTTGTGCTGTACATCTGGGATTAGAACACAGCCCGGAATACTTTAGGGGTAATTATTTTATCTGCTCAAGTGTTCTTGGCTAGAGTTATTATCCAGCTTTTTCTTGTCAATGCAACTTTAATCACATCCGATTTCTTTAAGCAGCCATATTATTTTAGTTACTTTGGCTTTTTTCCAACAGGTTTATTTTAAGCTGGTTGTGAAGGAAGGTTATTAATGGCTGGCTATTTTACGTATTCCTTCGAGAGAAATAACCAGACACATTTGAGGGGGAACGTGTGTGGTTGACGGCTCAAAATATCATTAAAAATATTTTCAAATCCAGTTTTCAACTAAGAGCAGAGTTGCTTTAACCTAGTATTTGGCAAGCATTTTTCATGCCAGCATTTCAATCCTGCCACCTCTCAAGCTTCCTCAGCCATCTACCTAAACAGAAAGGATAACAAGCATAACCAGAGTTCCTCCAGTGCATGACTTCAAGGAACATGATCCCTCACAGCAAAGGAATCCCATTCAAAATGGCTTGCAGTACCTTAAGACTCCAGTACATAGGACAAAAACGTAGGAGGAAGTCTCATGATTCTCATGCAGCTGCTCAGGGGTGTGTTGCACCTTGAGCCATCAGCTTGACCACTAGTGGCTGGGCTCAAGCAGGCAGCACACTGGACAGTAAATCTGAGCAGCTTCCCTCTCCACTTTAAGATTAATTTACTGTAATGTACATTACTTGTAGTGGAATGATACTGCTCATGTTTTGGCAGGATGGGGAAAATTCCACTTTTGTCTTTTTTATTACTTTATAAGGCAGATAATGCAGAAAGGTGAAACAGAATTTCTACAAGGAGTTAATCTGTGATATTGTAAAATCAAAGTACTACTTTATTAAGTGAGTTATTTTACACAATATGAACATCAATATAATTACAATTGTAAAAAATTTTTTATAACAAGTATGGACTGATTTTTTAGGATTTCCAAATAGGGCACAACTGTACATTTACACAGAATTGTCTTTGCATGAAGCCCAAGAGGGAACAGCATAAAAATATGAATGTTTCTGTAGCCCCTTCATTTTTGCTGATCAACAGTTTTAGAAAAGCAGCTGCAGGTTTGTTATGTAAGGTCTGACAGTAGAAGAGTCAATAGGTGTCATGACTTCACCTATAAAAAACAAGAACAACTCGGTTAAGCTGAACCATTACACAATGCTGCTTACCTCTGCATGAATGAAATACCATGCTACTGCTTTCTACCTTATTTCAGCCTTTTATTATAACCACTTTTGGTTACAGCCTAACAACTGGCTACTGGGAAATCTCTTCTGCAGTTAACGCAGAAATTCAGATTTTTCTGCCTTCACTTGCATAGATTCAGGAACAAAAAGGCTCAGTTGTTGGAAATATACTAAATGACTGCTTCCATTACATGTTTTGTAGCAATAGACAGATTGTACTTACGTACTTTCTTCAAAGCAAAACTAACATTTCAAAGCAAGAACTAAGTAGTGAAGTATTCCTACAATACTAAGAATGACCATTTGAAATAACATTAACCACTTTTAAAACAACTTCTGGGCACAGAAAAACGCCACAGCCGTTTCCCCCACCTAAGAACCAGCTCGCTTCTTTCATCTACTTTTAACAGTTCAGGGGTATAACTTTAACCTACAGTAGTTTTCATACTAAAGAAACTGAAGCAAGTTTTAAGTCCCAGTTGTTGGCCACAAAAAAACCCAATTTACAATACACCTTTCTCAGACAATCAATTAAAAGTTAAGGTAATGACCTGTAGACAACTTTATGCCTGAACATCAGCCAATTCTGGAGGCAGTGGAGTCTTAGGATGCTTGCTTTCAAAGTGCTGTTTGAAGGTCTTGGGATCCGGCATTTGAGTCTGATTAAAGAGAGACATTAAACTTTATGCACAGTGCAAGAGTTAAGTAATACTACAAAACCTAATCCCCACTCTATTTTATTTTCTTTCCCCAGAAGCCAACTGCCTCCTTGATGACACTGCTCTAGTGACAGAAGCACCACTAATTTAGCTGCAGGGTAAGAGGAAGTATTTAACTGCCTATTTTCAGAGGTGCTTTTAAGCACTACTATCACGCTTGTTTTGGCATGTCCATCAATGGTGTATTTTTGGCTAGGTATCTCCCTGCACATCTTACACTTCACAGGCTGGTTTGGTGGAAAACCTACCTCCTTACCATTTTCTTTTTCAACACCTTAAAGATAAGCATTTATCCTTTTCAGAATCAAATCTTTATGAAAGCTATTTCTTTAGTTTACCAATAGGCCAAGAAGTTACATGGCATGAACTGAGTCTCTATTTGGCACAAGCTATCTCAGACCTTTGCTACGACACAGTTGCAGGCATCAAATGCCCAAAGTGATTGATACTACAGCCTGATTTCACAACAAGAGGAGCTGGTTACAAGTACTTAAGTAAGTAACCCTTAATTTGGAATCTTATTCAAGACACTTAAAGTGGCAGATCTATTCTGGGACTGACCATTGAAGTGAAAATGCCAAGTTTATCCTCCAAAAGAAGCATTCAGGAAAACCAGCCAGAAGGAAAAGTACAATCTGATTAGTACTCACATTTCTGTTTTCTTGTCAAGTAAATTATTCTAGCAGAAGTTACTGTGTATCAAGCTTACAGTAAAGCTTTTGGCACCACCGCTTTTCCTTCCTACAGCAACATTGATACCCACTGATTCCAAGACAGGCCAATTCCATCACAAAGAAAATATGTTTCCATGTGGAGACTAAGCAGGAATCGACCGCACACTTTTTACATTTTCTATCTCATACCAACAGCACATGCAGACCATTGTAATACAAAAGGCAAAATAACTACCCAAACCAGACCTGTACATGACCTCTCAGATTTTCTATCTCAACTACCAGTACAGCTGAGTAATCATAAGCAAGTCACATAACAGATGCAAACGCTTCTTATAGCAACAGGCTAGACAACCACTTAAATATTTCAGTTTCCAGTACAAAATATTCTAAAAATCCTGTTCTAGGCAGGAAGATAGACCTCTCCCTACAATACTATTTTGGCTTCAGTTCCTCTTACCCTACAGACAGTGCAGGTATATATCAAGGCAGCCTTGGCTGCAGCCTTCTGATCATGTCCTTGTTTCTTTTTTTGCTCAGCTTGCTTTTTGGCATTTTTCTGCTGCGACTGAATCTTCTGCTGTCCACGAGCCATATCTACAAACAAAAAGAAGACATTTAGTCTACAAACATGAGAAACCGCTGCTGCTATCTGACTGAAGAGCCGTAACCACGAGCACAATGCAGTCATCCGCTCTGTCCACAAGGCCTACAACTGCCATAACTCAAACACAACAGACATCTGTTTGAGCTCTTCACCATGTAAGCCTCTGGGTTCAGTACCATTCTTAAAATAAACACCAGAATTATTAGGCCATTCTAAGGTGTCTTCCTCTACTACAATTCAGGCTCTACTTTTGAAAAGTGTTATCAATAGTCAGAATAATTAAAAGTTTCCTTTACAGTTAAATAGAAACTTATTCTCTGTTTCAAAAGGTACCAAAAAATTCAGGGATTTTGTTGTGGCTTTTTTTTTTAAATTAAAGCTTAAGACTCAACCTTTATCTCTGGAATTTGAAACAAGTTTCAAGTAAGGCAAATCAAACTATTACCCGAGGTGTACTATTGTCTTCTGTTGTAGGTGCTTGTGAGCTGCTTTGAAGTTGGGAACACCAAAAACAATAGGTCACTCCTCTTTACTGAAGGTGATTTTTACAGGTAGCTATTGTATTTTTATTTTCAGCCACATTTATGTGCATATGATTTCTTGAAAAGAAAAAAAGACGGCCCCCATCAGAAGCCATGACTCCATGTAACACAGGAGCACAAAGGAAGCAAATGCTATTGCCATATGCCATTACAAGGTCCACCAGAAGACAAAATGAGACAAAAGTGTCACAGTTCAGGGAGCATTTGCATTGCATTTCACAGCAGCACACTCCACCTGCCCGCAGCCCACCAGGACACCCAATTCAGTCTGCACCCCACCCCCAGAGCAGACACCAGACAGGATTTGGGCACACCAAGAGGACAAGATTCAGCATGTGGTTATATAACCCAGCAGCCCAATTTCTGCTATTGTCGCTCTCTCAGTCCCTCACGGCCCACACAAGGTTCAGCTGTGCAGCTCTCTCAGAAGCACAACACTGACTGCCCAAGCACAGGACAGCCAGCAAAGTGCATTGTTCTCAGGACAGCTAGTAAAGTCTTGTGTTCCCAGGAGGGCAGCTGCTCGGTCACTGTCCCTCTGGGTAACCTGGGCACTTGCCGCAGGTTCGGTTCTTGTGGGACAGACACACTGCATGGCTGCACCAGGCACGGCTGCACCAGGCCTGTCGTGCAATCCCTCCCATCAGGGACAGGCCGCCTTCCAATGTGACAGAAAAGCCTACCCAAACAGTGACTGACCTCTAGGAAACGTGTATGAAAAGCCCTGAAAAACCATTACGAAAATGAAGTTTCTATGAAACATCAACAACACGTGAAAATTCGCTGTGGGAACTTTTGGACATGTGCCTAATGTGTGAGCAAAACAAGTGCCCTGAGACCCAGAACAGCTCTTGTGGATTGAGAGCCACCTCTCAGGCCACTGCCCGGTTCTTTCGTGGCATCAAACACCACCATGTAACCCTCTGCAGAAGTATTACACTACATCTTCAGTGTTCCCTCCTCTTCCCACACCAGTTTCTCTGAAAGAGAATTCAGAAGTCCATACAGCTAACAAAACTGAACACAACATAAATTACATTAACAAGCAGATAGAAATACATGTGGTGTCCAACAGTTTCAATAAGATAAACACTGAATGTCAGTAAGGCTAAAAGTGCCAGTCTATGTTTCACTGGATACTACAACTACTCCAAAACACCCCAGCCAGGGCCTCACATTGTTTATATACAGCATGGCTCAACCAGAACATTGGATTCCCACTTAAAATTTAAAAAGAAACAAAGAAGATATGATGCCAATAGCTTTGTGTACACAAGAAGGAACAGTAGGTTTTATTTCACTTCTATTTTACCAGCATTACACCAATCATCCAGAAGTCAGAGGGTTCCTGATAGAAAATACTCAGATGTAACAAAAAAGAATTCTTTTCACTAAGTGTTTGCATATTACTTTGTATTTTAGTGCCTTGATAAGTACTACATTACAACAGCCAACCACACTGAGCTTTTATGTACTTGGCAACTGCTGGTTTTAGTTAAGTCACAGACAAAAAAACATGACCACAAACATTTGCTCAAAAATATCAACGACCATACAATGCCCAAGACCAAAAATCCGAGAGTTTAAATACTGCAAATTACATTAATACAGCTGAAACAGAGTGTTTCTGAAACAGAGAAAAATAAGGTTTAGACTATTATTATTCTAAGAAAGTGACCAAAAAAATAATCCCAAAGCTCGCTTAAAAGAATGATGAGTTCATCTACAAGGCCAAATCAGTAATTTCAATTGCACAACGCAGGTAAGTGTTGTCTTCCCTATCAGGCACGCCCTCACAGAGTCCAGCAGACCAGCCCGCTGTCTCCAAATAAAGAAAGCGCGAGCACGTAGGAAATCGAACACACGGAAAAAATCTGCTGCCAAACCGTGACAGGATTTTTTGCTGCCAAATCATAACAGCAGCAGCAGCACGGGCACTGTCGGGAAGCGCGGCTGAAACCTGCAGCACAGCCATGCCTCACACGGGGTCATTTCCTTGCAAGTAACCAGAACCCGAACGGAGTTTCAAGTCCTAAAACTGGACACCGACAGCTGCTTCCGCAGCAGTCACTTCCAGAGACACACAGCAGCTCGAGGTACCGCGGCCTCCCCGGCCGGGGGCGAAGGGCTCCGGCGGCCGCTCCGCGAGGGACGCCCCGGCCGGGGCCCGGCCTGCGGCGCGCAGGGGCCGGGG
>VWPU01020387.1:0-13941 GCA_013398955.1 Callaeas wilsoni
CCCCCCCCGCCGCCCGGCCCTCCTGCCCGCCCTGCCGCCCCGGCCCCACGGGCCTTCGACCCGGCTTCGAGGCGGCCCGAGCCTGCCGTGCCCGTCCGTCGGAGGCTGCGAGGATGCTGAAGGGCCTGGAGCGTCTCCGTGCCCAGGAAAGGCTGAGGGAGCTGGGCCTGCTCAGCCTCGAGAGGGGCCCTCAGCCCTGGGTGTCCCCGTGTGCAGGGAGCACTCTGAGCAGGGCCCCGGCTCCGCTCCGGGGGCCCAGCAGTGGCACCAGAGGAACTGGAAGGAACTGATCCCAGGAATTGCCCCTGAACAGGAGGAAGAACTTCCCTGGGTAGCAGCTGGGCACCGAACAGAGCCCAGAGAGGATGCGGAGTCTCATTCCAGAACAGTCTGGACACAGTCCTGTGCCATGTGCTCTGGGATGGCCCTGCTGGACCAGGGAGGTGGCACCAGATGTGCCACTGGGCCCCTCGCAGCCCGAGTGGCTCTGGGATTGTGGATTGTGCCCATCGCAGCACCCCTGGGGCTGGCCGGGCCCAGGCCCAGGGGAGGGAAGGAGCCATGGGGTGAGGCGATGGCCGTGCGGGAGCCTCGCTGGGGCACCCTCTGCCGAGCCTGCCACGGACTGGGACAGTGGCATTGATCAGGGGATTCCGTGAGGCCACACAGGACCTGTGTGATCCACACTCTGCCACGCTCTGGAATCTGAATTTGTCAGAGATCTGCAGAATATGCTGAGCTGGAAGGCACCCACCGGGACCATTGAGTCCAGCTCCTGGCTCTGCACAGGATAGCCCCAAGAATCCCTCCACGTGCCTTCACATTTTGGGTTAACTCCCTGAAGGCACGCCAGCACCCAGAGGCGGGGCTGTGATCTTTCTGGTGAGCCGCCTGCACGTGTGTTCACACGCACCTGTGCAGAGACACTCCCATTTCACAGTAGGAGTGTTAGATCAGGACAAGACCCCACGTGATTCTTCCTTGTGGATCATGACACTGCTCAAGATCTCTTGAACAAACGAGGACTAATTCTATAGCACACTAAAAAAGCCCTCTAGGAGTGAGAGGGATCGATAGCTTTTGTTACTTCAGAAAGACACAAGCACTTGGAGGATGAAGTACAGTGTAATTCCGTCCACCCGCAGCGTTCGCACCCTTTCTGGTTCAGTGGCACTGAGGCTGGAGTTCAGCCTCACAGTGCTAGAAGGGAAAGTCCGTTTGACTCCTTGCCTGAAGTATAGAAGCACAGAAGAGTTGTCTCCAGTTCTTCAGACTTCATGTAAATGAAGGATCTCCTGCATTTTCAAGTGACTGGTGTCCTGACAATGTGTACATGCTGTTTATCAGAATTCACTGAAATAGCTTTTATGAAGAATTTAGTGACATTTTACTGTGTCTCTGAGGCTGCTTTGAGACTTCCTTATTCAGTGGGACATAGAAATCCTCTGCTTGTCACTGCAAGTCACTGGGTGCTTCCATGGCATCTTCAGTGGTCATAAGAGTCAGGAAGTCACAGAGTCTTTCTTTTTCATGGAAATGTAAATTTTAAAAATAGGAAATACACAAAACTTAAAAACCAAAGCTAGTGCTTTGGCATTAAAGAGCTCCTAGAACTGAGAGTTCTCTGAGACACGTGTGGAATCTTCTCAAGGAAGGAAAGCAAGGAGAGCTGGTTCGGTTTTCCTGTAACAACATCATTTTGCCTTCCAAGAGTAGATATTTTTTCTGTGATGGCACAATTATTGAAGTATGTTGGAAAACATTTCAAAGCGTCGCTAAGTCAGGACCATATCCAGAAACCCTCAATTAACTTCATGGCTGCTTGAGCCAGTCTGCTCCTGACTAAAATACACAGCCCCAAACCTGAGCACCTTCCTACTGCCACACTATTTTATTAACGCCTTACCACTGACCACTTTTTAGCCATCACTTAATACAAAAAAATACAACAGCTCCAGAAAAACAGCACACAGACCTTCCACTCTAAGGGCTGGGTTTGAGAAAGCAGAGGTGCCTGAAGGTTGGAGGAACTGAGTGTAGTGGGACATGATAATGCAGCTGGAGATAGAAATGATATTTGATAGATATTTAAGGGAATAAACACTACACGAAGATCTGTGCAAAGGACACAACAGCTGAAACACAAAGAGTTGGAATGCAGCCAGGAGAAGTGAACAGGCTGTTGGGCATCATTCCTTGTCCTGAATTCTGTGAGCAAGTGAGAGTATCTGGGTTAAGTTTGTATCTTGCTGTATGTACTTATCAGAAGATAAGATAAGATAAGGCTGGGCTGGAGATAGAGGTGGATAGAGACTTCCCCAAGAGCAGCAATATCAAGGAGTTTCCAGCTGGGAACATTTCCAGCCATGATGTTCGTACCCAGTCCATAATTACAGCATGTAAGACCATTTGTGGAGAGTTTAGAAATGAATTTGGCATGGGAGGGGATGAAATTAGACCCAGATAGAAAGAAGAGTGTCAGGAGGCAGAAACACTCAATGCACAAGAGGGGTCATGCAGACCAAGGTTTTTAGGGCAGGGGAGAGAACAGGAGGGAAAGGTGGCGTGGCAGCAGAAGCTGGAGCAGAAGGGAGGCACTGCCTGCTCCGGGGTAAAGTCTGCAATGACAGGGCTGAAAAACTGGGGGCGAGGATGAGAGTGGGTGTGAAAGCAGCCCCGAATGATGGACAAGATCTTGTTCTCATTCAGCTCAGGAGGGTTCTTGTGGTGGTTTGCAGTGTGACAGCTGTCAACAGAGAGCTGGGGAGGAAGGATGAGAATTTACAAAGTTTGTGTGAAAAGATTGACGTTAAAGCTAAAATTCAAGCAGTGGGGAAGAAGGAGAAAAGGAGTCTTGACATAATTTTTCTCCTGTGTGTACAGAGTGAACAAAGTAAAACAGAAGTTGATGGTAATAGTCTTAATATACTTTTTCTATTATGGAAGTGGGTGTTGTTTCTCACAATCCAGCCACTGGAAAAATCAGTAAAATCACTGCATTGTAAGAGACTAAAGCCTTCACACCAAAGGCGAGACAATTAGCACTCCCAGGCTGAATAGGTTTAATTGCACATGTTGTGCTGCTGCTTCAGGTCAAAATTGTGACCTAATTCATCCTAGTACTAGTTCAGGAGCAGTGTTATGCTTGGGTTTTACTCAAATAGAAAAGAATTAAGACAACTGTTGATGGTTTTACACACAACATAATTCATTATATAATAAATACAAGTAAGTTAATCAGCATTAAGACCACTGGTCTCACAATGATCTTTGAGACCCACTAAGCCACCCAGTCCCTTGCTGTTCAGACACCTCATCACCTCTCAGCGTTGGTGCCGGTTTCTGTTGAACAGTCAGTGCCACCACCTTGCAGGGATAACTTCCCACTTTGTGCCCTTTGCTTTGTTGAAATCCCTCTCAATGGCTGAGTTTTCAGATCTAGTTTCAGATTAAAGGTTGCAATTTGGTTTTCTCTCTCCAGTTCCAATACATTTCCCCCTGAGCAGTAACAATCAGTCTATAAGAAAGTTTTTAATTGCCACAATGCCTAGAGAGAGAGAGGGTAAAATGTGGCAGGAACAGAGGAGGAAATGATGCTCAAAGTTCCTGTTCTTGGCAGTAGTTACCCTCTTTGCCCATGTCTTCTGCAGCATGGCACAGGGGAGGTAATGTGTTCTAAAACAAGGCAGAGTTTGGTAAGCAGTCCTGGCCTCTGCACACCCCCCGTTCCTGCTGATGCTGGTATTAGCATTTGCCTCAGCTCTGGAATGCCAGCCACTGAAATCTGCTGCTGAAGTCATCCCTGCACTGAACTCAGCAGGCAATCTGTCACTGAATTCATTTGTGCCAAGATTTCAATCCAGGCTTGTACTTGGGATCCTGGTAGACCCTCAAATAAATATTACTGATTAGTCATCATTATTTTTTACTGTTGATACGCAGAAGGTTGTGGAGCCTTGCAGTTGGATTTCTACACAGTCCACTGGAAGATCTGTTTGATTGTAGTGTTTATGTTGGCAGCAAGGTACATCTTTATTGCAGGCTGAGGCTGGAGCCTCAGATTTTGTCAAAAACCCAAAGCAAAAGTGAAGCTGACTCCCTCGAACCTCAGAGCAGACAAATCCTCACCAAAGAGAGCAGCTAGGGATCCGGGACTGACTCTGAATTCCAGCAGAGAAATCAGCCAGGCCGTGGGGGCTGAGCGGTTGCCCAGCTTCAGCATCCTGCTGGTCCGGGTCAGGGATTGAACCGCAGGGTCAGGGATTGAACCGCAGGGCCTTGTGCACGACACCCCCACTTCTGCTGGGGACAGGGAAGTCACCGGGGCCAAAGGTGGGTTACTGCTCCCCCTGCCCTGAGCACGGCCGGGCAGCTGCAGCCCTGCTCCGCAGCCACGGCAGCCGGGAAGCAATTCCAGCCCCTGCCGGATGATTGAGTGCTCGCAGACACGGATTCCTAAGGAAGCGTCACACAGAAAGTGCATGAGCAAAGTATTTGTGCCTTCATAGGAAATGAATATGGATGTAATTAAGAAAAGCTGATTTATGTGGAACTGTAAAGCCAAGGACGTAAAATGAAAAATTCTCAGTAAATGTCAAGTCAGTGTTTTGTGGTGGCCAAAACAAGGCAAGGAGAGTATTGCAATGGTATTAAAGAACTGAGAATTAAAATGCCACTATATAAATCCCTAGTACATGAATATTTAAAACATTATATGGAGTTCCAAGCACCTGATCTCCAAAGATTATAGAGTGCAGTTCCACTATAGTCTGTTACTAACATTTTGAGAACAGCAAGATCACTTTTTTTTGCTAGGAAAAGCCAAATGGTTTCCATGGTGTGTGTGGTGAAATGTGTGTTTGTTCCTCCCACTAAGGCAGGAGAGCCTGGACATTCTTAATGCTGCCCCTGTCCATGGGATCCACGGACTAGCTCCTTTCAGAGGAGCTTCCTACCAGCAGGTGGATGCAGGAGATGGAAATCAGTTTTTCTTCCTTCAAGCACTGTTGTGGTGTGTGCTCATGTCCTGATGCCATGGAGCTCCTGGGTTTGTTTCTTTATAGCACTTTTTTCCTGATAAATCCGTTACCTTTAAGCATAGTGAGAAATTTCACCTATTTACCTAAAACCTGATGCCCTGTCACATTTCAAACTTTCACACACTGCAGCACACAAAATACTCCTGTATTGTACCCTAATTGGTATGTGAAAGCACCT
Source organism: Callaeas wilsoni (assembly GCA_013398955.1). Classification (NCBI taxonomy): domain Eukaryota; kingdom Metazoa; phylum Chordata; class Aves; order Passeriformes; family Callaeidae; genus Callaeas; species Callaeas wilsoni. The sequence goes on from VWPU01020387.1 coordinate 5,218, forward strand.
TCCTCCAACCGTGATCTCATCAATAAATGAAGGAGTTTTACCAGGTAATTTTCATAATTAAAAAGTAGCCATGGACCTTCTAAAAGCTAAACCCTAATTCACAGCAGTAAGATGATGAATAATTCATATACTGGACTTCAGTTTTATATCCCTACATAAAAATGAGGAAAAGATGAACTTCTTGAGGCTTAATTTGCATTCTAGCAAATGATCAGCATTATGCAAATTTAAATAAACATCTAAACCCTCATTATTTGGTCATTAAAAACTTTGTAACTATTTTTAACGTGAAATAATGCTTTTTGCTATGAAGCCCCCCAATGAGACATAAATAGATAAAACCTATTTACTGCAGATTTCACTGGCCCTTAAATCCAGAGATGTATCTCTGTGTATATTACTGCTCTGATTAGTCTGCAGCAAATGAAATTATATGTAATTTTCTGAAAAAGTACAGGCAAATGTCATAAAATGTACAGTTCAGTCACTGTGATTCAGTTACGTGTGGATTCAAAACCTGCAGCTACATCTTTTATTATTTTAAAGCAAATTATATCTGAAACATTTGCTTTGGACAGTCAGCAAAGGAGAAACTATCAGAATCTGTACAACTCCACTAGAGAACAGAGGAACAGCACTAAAGCAGTCCACTAGAAAATAACCTTTATTCAAAGTTTTATTTATTTTCATCAATGCAATGACTCTGAAATACAAATTTATCATTTATCTACAGACTTTATAATTTTTTTTCTAATATTAACAACTGCATCTAGTGTGCTAAAAGAATGCAGGTAAACACGAGCCAAATAGGCAGCATTTTTAGGACATTTGTTGCTTCTCCCGTCACACCATTAATTTTCTTACACAGGTATCCACAAACGCCACAGGTATCCACAAAAAAAAAAGGATATATTTTTCATATAGATATATAAAGCCATTATCAGAATAATCTCATCTTCCTCCCAAATGCATATTTGACTGCAAGAGCTTCATCATTTCTGAGTTCTGGCTCTATCAAACCGTGAAACAGAAACTTGTATTGCTCTGTTTGTACTTCCTTCCTCAGGATCTGGAGCAAACACAGACTTGACTTTGCAAACTGTTATCTGACATAAGGAAAAAATCAGAAATATCTTCCCTGAGGTGAACAGGGTCTTCTGTTCCCCTAAACCTGGTGAGGTCCCATTTCACACTCTAAATGTGTTTAGTTTCTAAAGAAGGTAGGGAAAGGGACTTGTCTGCTTCTGGACAAACACAGAGAATACAGAATTTTCCACACGTATGGTTCTCTTTGCAATCCAAAGAATATTCCTGCTCTCCAGTCTAGGCACACAGCACTGAACTCTGTATTTCCTCTAAAACTTCTCCAGCCATGAGCAGTTCTTTGTAGCTGCTTCATGACACACACATGCACGTGCTGAGGAAGGAAAGGACACTAATTAGTATCTATTTAAATTAGTATCTACAAACCACAGGACAAAGGAAACATTCCAGGGTTTTTTTGGTCCTTGCTCGTCTTTATTTCAAAATCATCCTTAGCTTCTGCTGAATAATGATTCATTTCCAAATGCAAAAGATCATTTAGCTTTGTGTTCTTTTTAAAGACTTAATTATTTTTACAAAAATAGAAAAGCATTAGCCTTTATTAATTTTTAGCTTAACATACAGTTCATTTCTGTAGGAAGGAGAACTCTGGGCTGCAGAATGTTTGATTTATTGTTGGTGGTTGTCTAATTGTTAGATCATAGCAGGTCTTCTGGTCATCACACAAATTATCAAGCTTTTGCTATTACATGTTTAAATCTACACAGATGTCAGAAAATATTTGTCTAGAAAAGTTGCTTTAGGGTGAACTCTCAGGTTGTAGCAAACAAGGTCAAGAGCCCCTTTAAGAAGGAGACAATTTCATTGCCTCCCAGTTTGGATTCTCCATAGACACGGTCCACAAATGAAATGGGAACCTGTTGAAACAAGAAAAACGGTTTTTAAGGTTCAAACCCGAAATCATGAGAAATTCTGTAAACAAAAGAATGGCCTTTGAGCTAGAGCTTGTTCAGGCATGGGGAGGAGGCAAGCACCAGGCTGGCTTCCTTTGTGCCAGGGCCTTTAAAGGTGTCCCGTAGTTGGCGAGCGTGGCAGTACTTGGTTTATCACCTTTAAAGCTGGTCCAAAAACGTGACTCAGTGGCTGGATGATGCACCCAGTCAGAGCAAACTTAAAGCCTCCAGCATTTCCTTGTCAGCCAAATTCAGAGCCTTTGAGTCAGTGCCTCACAAATCTGCCCCCACCACGGAACAGCTCAAGCTCACTGGGAGATGACTTTGGAACATGACAGTGCCTACTGTGCAAACAAGACCTGTTTTTATCTGTCTTTGGCCATTTCATAGATTATTTGCAGGATTTAAGGGCATTTAACAGATTAATTTTGGTCTCCTTCCCAAAGTGACACTGTCCAGATGAACTCACTACTCCTGAGACGTTGGGAGCGTTCTGCTTTCACTCCTCTGACCACACACAAGGGACAGGACAGGACAGGACAGGACATTCTGCCAGCCCTGTGTTAGAATATTCAAGAACTTCTGTGTATGTTTGTCCGCAAAATTGAAATACTTCAGGAACTAAAATAAAGAATTGCAATTGCAAAAGGCATTAAAAAATTGGCTTGGTGTTTTGCTGGCAGTTTCAACCAGAAATCATCTGGCAAGAGGAACACACAAATCCCCAGCCTCCTGCGCGTGTGCCAGAGGGTCTCTCACAATTCCAGCAGGTCAGGCCAGGACAGAGGAGAACCCAGGACAAGAAGATGGGAAGAAGATGCCCAGAAAGGCAGGCAGAGAGACTCAGCAGCGACTCTGCTGTCCTAGCAGTGTCACCCTGATGATCCCAGTGACAATCCTGGCAACTCCACAGAGCTGCTCTAGAGGAAATGGGCAGGAATCACTGAGCGTGGAGCCAGAGCAGGATGGCACAAGTGGCATTTCCTGGCCAGGATGAAGAATAGTTAATATCTCACCTAATGAGAGGGCTCCAGGGTTACCCTTCAGCACAGGAATTAAGCAGAGAGTTGTTTGTGGACTTTTGCCTTCCTTTGCCCAGAGGTTCTACCACTGGTCTCAAAGGCAGCATTTCCCAAGGCTCTATTCCGTGTGCTGGAGGACACTGCACACCTGGTGAAGTACAGCAGAACGGAGGAGACGTGCACGCAACTCTGCAGGTACAGCCTGTGTCACTTCTCATCAGCCATCTGTTCCTTTTAAACTGGCACAGCTCAATCTCAATTCTGAACTTTGCTCAAGAAATACTTTTGCCTCACAGCCACATTTTACAGCTGCACCAAAAGTCCCATTCTGCCTGTGGAGCTGCAGCAAACCAGGAATTAGATGTGCTAGTGTCACCTCCTTTGGAATTTCAGTATTACTGTCTGGATAATTATATATAGAGATCCTAAGTATTGATCAGGAAATAGTGTATAAATGTATTTGAAATGTCACACAAAACAGTCCTGCTCTGGGAAGTGACAAGAAAACCCGGTAAAAATACAATAATCTCGTTTATAGGAATGTGTCAGGATCTGAACACTGTAAGCTTGTTACAGGTGTCACAAGGAAAGCTGAAAGACAAGGCCAAAGGAGAAGAACGAAGCAGTTTTTCAGAGGTCAAAGAGAAATCTCCTCCCATTCGTGAGGAAGGGAGCAGAGGAGGAGGGATGAAGATGCTCCCAGGGAATGAACTGGGTGGCCTGTGGAGGGTGGAGTAAGTGCCCACCACCAAGCAGCCCCTGCCCAGCAGGGATGGGACCCAGCAGCCCTGAAGCCTGCCCAGCAGGCTGGGAACTGCAAGAGAAATACTTTCTATTTGATGTCATACAAGCACTACAGGCTGTCAATAGGTGACTGGCTGGGTCAAATAACAGGCAGGAAAAAAAGATTCTTTGTGGCAGCAGCCAGAGGAGGTACAAGCAACCCAAGATTCTCAGGTTTTTTGAAGCCAGAGAAGTGTATTTCACTGTTTTAAAATGTATGTTCAGTAAAACCTCATCTCATCCCGGGTTTCAGTATCTTGATGCAGGTGAGGAGTTAATTCAGCAATATGAGGAAGCAAAATGTGAATGCAGCTGGATGTGGAGGCCAAAGAACTTGGGGCCACACCCCAGCTACAGACAGCACGGGGATACTGCTCCACAAGCAGAAGAGCTGGAAGAAAAGAGCTGCTTAGTTGTGAGGAAATGTTCTACCCTGTGTCCGTGGAGAAATGCCACACATGGAGTTTAGAGAGAGAATTACAAGCACCAGAATTCTCTGACAATTCATAGTCCTGGAAACAAGGATGAAGCACTGGCTCCGAGATTCTCCTGCAGAGAGATTCCCAGTGAATCATCTTTAAAGAGACCAGCAAGAGCAATTCAATGAAATAAAAAAGGCAGCAGACTGCTGGAGATAGAGACTCTAACAATTGCTTGGAGTTTTTTCATTGACTGTAGACAGCACATTCAAAGAGTTTAGAAGCAGAAAGTTGTGATAGCTGAAAAGTTGGAAAATAACAAGGCAATAAATGACAGAGAACGAATCTGAAATAGAATCAGGCTGCTGGAGAAAATGAAATGATTTGTAAAGACTTGAGTAGAGAAGTCTCTACAACAGGAAGCAGGGAAGGAAAGGCTCAGAGCAGCATTGTGGTGTATTTTGACTTCTTTCCCTCCTTTGAAGAACCTTGTAAAATGGTGTGCTGCTAAAGGAATGGCAACAGGAAGAGGGGAAGGATCTGAGAAGGACATCAGCCAGGGGAATAAATAACTGCAACTTCAGGTCTGGCATTCACCTGACAAAGCTGGAAAAACAGAACTCTACACATGTAATTTCTTTGTATTAATTTGAAAATCTTGGCTGCCTCTTGGAAGTAGCCAGAAGTCAGCAATCTGTGTCTCCTGGACAGGAAAGCACAGAGTACTTCTCCCAGCCTGCACCATACCTCTCCAATGGTGTATCCCAACTGCCTAGCCCGGACAATCATCTCCATCTGGAAGACGTATCCTTTAGAAACACACTTCTCCATCAGTTTCTGTAAGACTTCTTTTCTGTACAACCTGGAAACAATTTCAAAGAAAATAAAACCTGAAGCCCAATTTCTGGAATTTAGAAATCCAGAGAGTGTGTAGGAATCTGAACTGCAATCACTCAGCTCATTACTATTTATAAAACTGTCTAACGAGGTCATGGGAGCAGCAGTTCTTGCAATCTAATCCACTACTTCTTCCACCCTTTCCAAACAGATCTCATAGTCCACAGTAAAGAAGGTTTGTTCTCACTCCAGTTCCTTGTCCAGCAGTTTCTTAATTTCCAATAACTTTAGGAATTGCAAACCAGACCCCTACCTGAAACTCCCTGTTAGATCTGATGCCCCTGGTCTCAGCAAGACCTGAGTCAGAAAATTGGCTCCACGACTGTGAAAGAAAACATCAGTGTCAGAATTGTTTAGTACAAAAAGATGGGCACTTATTCCAGCCACTAAAACCCAGGAAAAATCCAATCCAGTCCCTGTGATGCCACCTCCAGATCAGACTGTAACGCAGCTCATGCCCCAGATTCTCTGCAGGATAAATAAATCATTAATTTCTGCCCGTTCTCTGAAATCAGGTGTTGGAGAGCAGGACTCCCCAGACACTGCGATTCCCTGAGAGTCCCTGCAAGCCCTGCCGGGGCAGCCTCGTGTTCCGAGCAGCTGGACACAGCCTTGGCTCTGGTGAAAGCCCTCCCTGGTGCTCACTGGAGTGAGGTCCAAGGCATCACTGAGTGACACTGATTGTGCCACATCCCTTCACTTGTGGCACGTGGGCGTGTCACCAGAGGGTGTGGCAGGGATTTAGGGGGCAGGGAAGGGGGCCCTCCAGCTGTGCAGGCTGAGCGTGCCCCTCACACCTGCCAAGTCTCAGTCTCGGCTCCTTCCCCGGGTGATGGAACTGGATGTCTGTCCCAGCCTGAGGCCACTGTCCCAACTCACTGGCCAAGCCCACCCATGTCGCTCCAGTCCTTCCTGGTGGATTTTAACCAGAGAATCTGCCAGTGGTGGGTGCTTCTGGTATTCAGTGTGATTCTGCAGGGCCCAGCAGGTACAGCAGCTCTGGGGACTAAAGACTCAGTTCAGCTTCCAGGGATGGAGCACTTGGAACTGTTATTTACAAACAGCAAATTTCTGTGTGAAGAGCTGAGAAGTACTAACCTGATTAACTTTCTTTTCAAATCCCAGCCATACACTCCTCCATTTCCTTTATATCTTGTTCCAGACACGATATCAAAATTGCCTTCTTTCTGCTTTCTATAAACAATTGGCTTTATCAGAAAAACTGGAGAAATGTTTCAAAGTACAAATTTCAAAGTAAGAACAATCACTCTCTCAGTACAAAATCTGTATTTTACAAACTTTTGAACAAATAAGAAGAAGAGAGGAACGCAATAGTTAGGGTGGCTATGAGCATTATTTAAACACCTGTTAATTGTTCTCTTTTAAAGAGCTACTTCAGGGAATCTTGTAATTACCTTTTACCCACTATGGCATAGAATTTCATAGACTGCCTCATAAATAATTTATAAAGATCAACTTTTGTACTATAACCGGCACCTACCTGATAAACTCTGGAATAAATTTTGGCTGAAATGAAAGGAAAACAGATCAGAAAAGAGAAAAAGGGTGAGGGTAAAATAAACCCATCCACTGAAAATTAAATTATAACAGACTGTACCCACAGTACATAAAATCCAGCCTTACATGGTGGGAGAGGTCAGCATCCATAATAACGATGAAATTCCCAGTGGCATACTTCATTCCATGAATATAAGCAGTGCCTGATGGAAACAGAAATAATTTCCCTCACTCTTTTAACACAGAAATGCACAGAGGAACTTCACGTGAGGAGTGGGTCACTACTTGAAATGTCATTTACAAAAGCACCATGTGCCCTTAGGAGCTGCAGGAAACAGGACTCAGGCTCCAGATCACACCAATGGTTCAAACCCTCATTCTGTGCTCAGTGGATGCAGAGCAGGAGGGAGGATCGGCTCTGAGGTTCTGGGGAATGTTTAATAAATACACTGCGATTTTGATGTGTGGATTTTTAAAGCTTGTTTGTTTACAAACAATTTGATGGAAACAAATTTGTTGCTGCTTTTGGGCTTTGCTGTGTTTTTTCCTGGACCTTTATACACTGGATCTGTCAAAGAGTACAGCAGATTTTTTGATTTTTTTTTACTAATCAGAGTTAATAAGGACTTACCCAGGCCCAGCTTCTTTGCTCTGGGTCTCAGAAGCTACAGGAGATATAAAAAACACATAAATTACTTGATATACAGTTTTTAAAAAGACTCTAAAACTTCCTATATATATTTTTTTTTCTTAAAGCAATCTTCATAACTTCAACTTAATCCAGAAATACTTTAAAAAACTTGGCATGAATACACAACTCACTATTTTATCTGATCCATATATTTTCTCCAGTTGCTGAGCAACTTCCTGGGTACCATCCGGGCTTCCATCATCTATGATGATAATTTCAAAATCGATGCCACTGAAACGAGAATGGTTTCCCAATGAACAAGTGGGAGCCCCATTCCCTCCCTGAGTCCCTGGGAAGGGCAGGAGCAGAGCACCAGAACGGAGAATTCCCTGCTGCCAGGCTCTGACCGCGCAGGGACCCGGCGAGGCCCAGGGGCAGCGGCCTCACACACAGAGCTCCTCATTCCCATGGTGTTATCCCAGACCTTGGCTCTGGGAAAGGTGAAAACCTAAAACTGCCTTTGCAGCTTCAGCTCTTTGGGAGCTGGGGCAGAACGGACCAGAGCACGTGCATTTTCCAAATTATCCTCGGCAAGCAGCTGTACTTTTTTTTCTTCTTTAGGGTGATGGAGCTGGGAAGGGGCTGGAGCCCCAGGAGCGGCTGAGGGAGCTGGGAAAGGGGCTCCGCCTGGAGAAAAGGAGGCTCAGGGGGGACCTGGTGGCGCTGCACAGCTCCCTGACAGGAGGGGACGGCCGGGGGGGTCGGGCTCTGCTCCCAGGGAACAGGGACAGGAGGAGGGGGAACGGCCTCAGGCTGGGCCAGGGGAGGCTCAGGGTGGACACCAGCAGGAATTTCCCCATGGAAAGGATGCTCAGGCCTTGGAACTGCCCAGGGAGGTGTTGGAGTGCCCATCCCTGGAGGTGTCCAAGGAAGGGCTGGAGGTGGCACTCAGAGCTCTGGGCTGGGGACAAGGTGGGCATCGGGCACAGCTCGGACTCGATGCGCTGGGAGGGCTTTTCCAGCCAAAACGGTTCTGTGACTCTCTGCGGGTTACAGACACCTGTCTGCGCGTGGACGGCGCCGCCGCCTTCCCGCTGCGCCGCCGCTGTGTCACTTTATGGCCGCCTATTTCCCAGCCCTGCAGACGCAGCTGTCACTCCTCAGCCGCGTCCAAACCCCACACCGGGAGCGCTCATCCCGCTCCAGCCCCGGCCATCCCGTGGCTCTGTGCCGGCAGCCGGCCGGGGCGCAGGGCCCGGGCTGTCCCCCCGGCGCTGGCCGCGTCCGCCGGTACCTGTCGCTGAAGGTGCGCGCCAGCAGCCACACGACGAGGGGCAGGTTGTCGCGCTCGTTGTAGGTGGGCAGCAGCACGGAGACCCGCTCGGGGCCGCGCGCCGCCATGGCGGCAGTGACGCGGAGCGCCGGCGGAAGCGGCGGGGCCACGGCGGGGCGGGCGG
>VWPU01020388.1:0-41957 GCA_013398955.1 Callaeas wilsoni
GGGCCGGGCCGGGGGCGGCGGGGCCGCACCTGCCCGCGGCAGCACCCCGCGGGGCTCGGCGTGGGAATCCACCTAAAATATAGTAAAAATAGAGAAAAAAACAAACAGGAAGGAAGAGGAGGAACCTGGGGCGTTGCTGTCCAGCACGGTGCCCGCCCGCTGTCCCGGCAGGGAGTTGGCTGGGAGGACCAGAGGCCCCGGGGGTGGGCGGGAGCGCGGGCACCTCCCTCGCCTGTTTGCAGTAGGTTAAACTGCAAAATCGGTCAAGGACGGGCTGTACTAAACAGCCGTGGCCGGCGCTTCCTCCAGTACTCAGAAAACTGCCCTCCCTCCCTCGACCACGTGGGCTAGAAGCGGGCTCTTTGTTAATGACGCTAATTGTGAAGTTAATTGGTGTCTGAAGTTGCAGCGAAGAGGTCAAAGACGTGGGCACGTCTAAGGCAGACAAGCTGATGAGATGGGCAGGACTGAGCCAGCATGCGGATGGTGGGACTGGGGTGACGCAGCTACTGGCACCCTGCTGGGGTCAGAGAACTTGCAGCCCAGCGGTTTGTGTCGGTACGATGGGGGAAACTAAGCTTGAACCATCACTGAAACATCTCCACTGTGAGGAGGACTGCGGAGAAGGCTTCCAGAGTCCCCTTTCCCTGGCCATCCTGCCCCAGGCAGGGTTGGCCCTGTGAAGGGCTCAGCCTCGTCACTGGGTGACCACTGCAGTGCAGGGGCCGCTGGGCTTGCAGGCTTGGACTGACATCAGCACAGGCATCCCTGGATCCAGGCTGCTGTTCTCAGGGAGACAAAACCCTCTGGTCTGAGTCAACTGCCAGGAAGGTCATTGGCAGTGGGTGAGCACAGAAATCCTTTGTGCTGCTGCAGCACAGGGCAGAGGGGGTTGCAGCATAAGACTTAACAGCTCGTCCTGCCTGCCTGTGAATCTGCTCTCCTGTGTCCTGGGTGCATCAGAGATGTAGGGAACAGGATCAGGGCACTATCCCAGTGATGCTGCTGTGAAGAGCAGCATCCCTGCCCTCCTGCTAGCTGTGAATCCTCGAGCAGCTAGAAGCCAGCCACAGGTCACTTACTCCTTCCCATGCCAGGGACACCTTTGCAGTTGAGTTCCCTTATGATTCTCTTTGCCAACAGCCCTAAACATGTCCCCTGAAGCAGAGGATGTTCCACAGTTGTCACGCAGATGTTAACTGTTCATACCCTCTGGAATACAGTGTCCCTTGAGCTTTGCCAGGTCTCCAAAGAAAAGCTATTGATGGTCAAGGACACCCTGGACAGATGGCAGCCTCAGGAGTTTTGCAAAGGCAGTAGCATAATAGCAGTGGGTTGTCTGTCACCAGCTTGCCTTGGGGTCCTAGCTGGGTTGGCCATGCTGGCACATGTGGCAGCATGCAGCTGGGGCTGTGCAAGGATGAGGAGAGGGGACAGAAGGGCAGGGCAAGCCCCTAATCTGGGGCAGAAAGGCGTCACCCCTTCAAGAGGGCACTAGGCACCCTGTGGGATGCCACAACGGGCAGCACCAGGGCTTTTAGAGGGGTCCAGCACGGGGTCTGGAGCACGGTGCTGAACAGGGTGATGTGCCCGTGGCACTGGAGTTGCAAAGGTCCCCCGGGAGAGAAGGGCAGAGCCGCACACTCAGCCTCCTGCTGTCCCCCTGCCTGCCCTGGCTCCCCTGGCTCGGAGCCTCGGCCCTGGCTCCAGTGTCTGCACGCTGCCTGGAGGCACTTCAGCCCCCCCACTCCGTGCCTGGTTTCCATGGCAACTCCAGTTGAAATTACATTAAAAAGAAATGAAACCAGCAGCTTTTCTGTTTGGCAAGTAGGGGGAGGGGAGCTCAGCTGGGAAAGGCTGGGGAAGGGGTTGGGAGGGAGGGGGCTGTGGGACAGATGCATTCCCTCATGAAGTCCCAGTGCTGGGGGCAGCAGGGCTGACGGGATGTGGGGACACCCCCCCACTGTGGCACTTGGTGTTGGCAGTCCTGGATGGTATGGTGCCAGCTTGCATGTGTGCTGCACTGGGGGTCCAGCACCCTGACATGGTGAGGGGATACCAGGATCCTCCTGCTGCCTCTGTGGGTGGGTGCCAGGGACATGAGGACCAGCACAGGGCACCCCACCCAGCCTGGTAATCCCCGGACCCTGCATGCTCCAAGAAGAGGCGAGACACACCGCTATTAAAAATATCACTTCTGTTTTATTTGGAATTTGTTACTCTGCGCGGGTGACAGGGTATAAATACATTCTCCAACGAGCATCCTCACCCTCAGCCCTGCGCGGGGTGGGGGCCGGGCAGGGTGCAGGGCCGTTGTTGTGCTGGCCCCGGGCAGTAGGGCCAGCAGGGCCATCGATGCGCTGGCCCCAGGCAGCAGGGCCAGCCGGCACCGGTGCGTCACGGCCGCCAGCACGGGCAGCGTCTGCCAGCCGGACCGTCTTGCACAGGGACGAGATATGGTGTCCCTACAAGGACCTGTCCCTTTCTCCTGCCTCCCCAGGCCCCAGGTGCTACTGCTCACCACGGGAGGCTGAGACTGGGGTACCCCACATGGGATCCCCTGCAGCTCCTTCTCCACGCCCGACCACACCAAAGCCACTCGCCCTGAGACACGTGTGGCTGGGTGGCCACAACAGCCCAGCAGATGCCCCAGCCCCAGCACAGGTGCTCCCACCCCCATGCAGGCTGCATCACCCCCAGAGTCCCTACCCAGGCGTCTGTTCCAGCTGCACGTCCTGGATGCCGGAGCTGGGGTCACCCCACGATGGGGTAAAGGCCCCAGTGGAAGCAACCTAGGAGGCAGAGTTGATGTTGGTGAGCAGCTCACCCTGCTCCTGTCACCCCATTCTTGCCGCAGGCTGCAAACCACTGGCTCTGCTTTCGGGCAACAGCATGGGCAGGGAGGGCACAGCACGGCCCTGGGGCACTGGTGAAGGGATGTGGGATGCTCCTGGGGGAGCAGGGCGGGGTGGGGAGCATGAGGGGCTGTCCTGGGTTCATGGGAGTGAACAGACAGTGCTCGGAGCAGGTGATGCCCACACGGGGCGGTGGGTGGCACTGGCCAGTGGTGGCAGTGAGGGACTGGGGCGGGGGTGCTCGCAGGCAGGCCGTTGGATAGGCTTTTTGGCTGAGATACGTGGGCACGGGTGACAGAGGAGGGAGAATATCAAAAAATACAAAAGAGTGCGGCCCCACAGTGCAGGAGGCACTGCCCTGCCTGGTGCCCACCCACAGCAGGCGGGCGCCATGGGGGGCCGGCACCGTGCGCACACGCTGGCTTCTAACTGGCTTTTTATTTTATATCAAGAACACTTGGTTTTAAAATCTTTACAAAGGACAAAACGCGGCGACTCCGTTAGTGTGTAAAGAACTAAAGATCTGCTTAAAAAACGTCTCTGCAAAGAGAAATGACTGACACAAAAGAGATTCTCTGCAGCGCAAAGAGGGGCAGAGGTGCCAAGTCTCCAGCCCAGGGCCCCACTCCCAGGGTCCCTGAGCCCCGGCACCAGCCCCAGTGCCTGCACCCAGCACAAGGCCAGGTCCCTGGACCCTGCCCGTTCCCTCTGCCTATAGCACCATGGCCTGGGGCCACTTCTCAGCACAGTGAAGGAGCCTTTTCCAGGGCTGCCAAGATGCCTGGGGATGTCTGGGCACTGGCCGAGAGGGATGCCCAGTCCCGCTCCTCATCAGTCCCAGGGTGCTTGGTGGGCTCAGCACTGGGGATGCCATCGCCCCACTGGGAGGCACAGCCACGGCACTGAGAGCCCCGTGGCCATTGACAGTGGGGTACCCCTGCCCACCTGCACGGGTGGGTTGTGCAGGGTTACACCGTGTCCCTCCTGCACCCCACTGGCGTCCCGGGGCAACCCACGGGGCCCTGAGGCCAGGAGAGTCAAAGCACTTCTCAAAAGTTAGGAACAAAAGAAAGCGCTGGGGCCACTCTGGGACCCCACAGTTCTCTGGGCTGGGAGCTGCACCGTCCATGGGCGCTGCCCCTCCGTCTGGGGGCTCTGTGGGCCCCGCCGGTCCCTCTGCCAGTGTCTGCTGCGTGTGTGTGCGTGCGTGCATGCGTGTGCGCCGGCGGCGGGCAGCTATACCCTGGTGGTGGAGTGTGAGTGCGGAAGCCCCGTGCTGTTGAAGCCGGCGGTGAAGGTGTTGTAGGGGTGCAAGGTCTGCAGCCCCACCAGCGAGTTTGGGATCATGGTGATGGTGTTGGGGGTCATAAGCGGGATGTCGTCCGGAGAGCGGCGCAAGGTGAGGGTGTAGTCGGGCAGAGCGGCCAGGCGCAGGGTGTCGTGGGATGGCACAGCTTCGCACTCGTGGTGTCCCTGGCTCACCTGCAAGGAGGGCATCTCCTCATCAGGCGCGTGGGCGATGTCGTTGGTGGCGCCGCGCTGGGGGCTGGGCTGCCGGTGCGTGTCCTGTCGGCGCTTGTCCTTGCGGTAGTAGAGGGCGGCGAAGGCCAGCACATTGAGGAAGAGGAGGGAGGCGCCCACAGCGATGGTGACGCTCAGTTCAGTGGAGTAGTCGCGGGGGCTCTCGAGCAGCGTGCCCGCCTCTTGCTCTGGGCTCCACTTCTCCTTCCCGTTCTCGCTGTTGTAGGCGGGCGAGATGGCGGGGCGCTTGGTGGTCCAGATCTTGCTGTTGGGCCGGCGGGTGATGTGGGAGTTCTGCGTGGTGTCGGGAGGTGGCACTTTGGTGGTGGTGGAGGTGTAGTGGAACATATCGTGCAGGTTGTACAGGTGGGGAACCAGGTGCTTCCAGAAAGCTACCTTGGTGGCCCGGTAATGGTCGCGTACCCGTGGCTTCAGCCCAATGTGCAGGTACAGCTGGTCACGGGGGTTGTACTTGGACCAGGCCACCTCCTCAAACCGGTTGGCCTTAGTGTGGATGAACTTGGTGTCCTGGGGGACAGGCTTGTTGGGGTCCCTGTGGAACACAGGCAGAACAGAACTAGCACTGGGAAAAGCCAAAGAAGCAAAGAGGGAGAGCTGGATGCACAGACAGAAACTGAGGGGACCTTTGCCAGTGGTGGCACAGGGTGGGCTGGCAAAAGGTCCTGAAGGACTGGGCAGCACCCCAACCCTGGGTCAAGGGTTATCACCCATAATAATCAGGGCCAACAAGCCTCCCCACCCCTGCAGCTTGGCTGGGTCCTGTCCCAGGGGCTGGCCACGATCTAAGCTTCTTGCTTTGTGGTTGATGCCATGGCCCCAGTGAAGGTGCAGCACACGGGGACCTCTGGGCACAGGGGCCTCGGTGTCCTACACCAGGCATGATCACCCCCTCACCACAGAACAGCCCCAGGGAGTACACCTGCAGTGAATGCAGACCCCCACGGCACAGCACACATCCCCACTCACCCTGTCTTGGCAAAGTTGGTCCAGTAGGTCATGACCACTGCGCTGAGCATGACGTCGTTCTTGGAGAAGTTGCAGGGAAAGAGGTCTGTGGGGCCAATCATGGGGATCCCAAACACGTAAGGCACCTCATCCCCGTGGGCTGCATCGGACCATGCAGGCTTCATCAGGCTCTGGCAGTGGTGGTAGAAGGCGTAGAAGTAGGTAGGGGAGCCATAACGGGCGTGCAGGTCGGCTGTCACCACTGATGGCTCTACCCACTGGTGGTCAGTGAAGAGGGCCACCAGAGTCTTGCGACGTGTCTCGGGGTTGTCGCGGTCGGCCCAGTCCGTGTACATGAACTTGATGGTCTCCCTCAAGGTGTCCTTGCCCTCAGGGTAGCCGTACAGGTTGTCTACAAAGTTGGAGACTGAGTAGTCAAAGTCACTGCCTGAGACGCCATCCTCGGGGTCCACCACACCCTCCACAAACTTCAGCCCTTCACCCTGGTTGACCCCCAGCATGATATCGTAGTTGAGGAACTCGCCCTGCTCCATCAGGATCTCTGGGTCATCCGGGATCACATCCCCGTCAATGACTGGCCCGAAGGCCACATGGTAGCGAGCTGGCTGGATGTCTTGCTCTACCAGCTCCTTGGCACTCTTCTGCCGCAGGCAGTCCACCATGTCCACGGTGTCCAGCACATTGCAGCCCACCTTGTCAGCCAGCATGCTGGTGTACTTCACGGGCTGGTAGTTCACTGCCCAGCTGGAGAGCGCAGAGCCGCTCTGGATGATGGCTCTCTGGAAGAGACCTGCAATACAGGCAAGGAGTGGAGGAAGCTCTCAGCAGGGTTCCAACATCCCAGTGCCGCAGTGCTGGATGCAGCATGGAGAAGGCTCTTGTACCCCTGCAAGGACCCAGCACTCCAGCCCACACCTGGCCTTGTCTCCGGGCTGTGCTGCCTGCTGAGCCGGGCTCACACAGGGGGCTCAGCTCAGGGCTGCTGTGAGGATGGCAGGATGACAGCTGGGAACGCAAGTGGGTGCTCCTAGAAGCAACCAAGGGCTGCTGTGCTCTCTGAGGATCCCATTGCAGGGGATGACCCAACATCCCTCTGTCCTGGTGCAGGGAGAAGAGGGGCCATGGCTGCATCACAGCCTGGCCTTGCCGAGCAGCCCGTGCTACCCCAGCCACCCCAAGGATGTGTTACCTGAGCCCCTGAGGGGCACACGCTGCCCCTGGCTCAGCACCATCCTCCAGCCCAGGTTGGCACCTGCTTCACTGAGCAGCCAGCCTGTGGGCTGGCAGCAGTGGGAGGGTTAACGCCTGCCTGGGGACACTTAACCCTGCCGTGTCCCACCCCACTGCTTTGTCAGAGTCCCCCTCGACCCCCTCCCTGCTGCTTCCTGCCCAGCTGGGGCTGCTCAGTGCCAATCCGGCCCTGCAGGAGCACGCTGCCAGATGCACAAAGAGGGCCTTTCTGCCACCAGGAACACAGAGGGAGTGGACTTTCACCCTGGAAAACGAGGCCACAAAGGCCCTGGCCCAGGCAGAGAAATGCGTGGCTTCGCTCCAGTCCCATGTCAATGGTGCTTGTGCTCAGAATACAAAGGGTGGTGAGGAAGCAGAGCCTCTGGGCCATGAAAGGCAGCCAGTCCAGGGTGCACCCAGGGGTCCCTGCTCTCCGACCAGCCGTCTTTGCACCCCAAGTGCAGCCTGCACCCCTGCCAGACCCCAGCACTTGCTTGCTGTGAGGGACTGTTCCAGGTGATCCCTGAATGGTGCTGGCACAGCAGTGTGGTGGCCATGGGGCTGCCCCTGGCACCCTGAAACGCACAGAACCCCTGTGCAACCAAGGCTGTGCCACTCTGCGGGGAAGCAGAGCAGCACCTTCCCGCAACAGGAGTGTTCAGAGGCTCCTGGCTCCCAGCCACCATGTCCATAGCTCTTGTCTGCACGCACAGGCCTCACGCTGCCAAGTACCTGACGTACAGTCCCATGCACTGGGACAAAGAGAAGTCACAAGCTCTGTTTGTCACCTCCTGATGCCCTAGAAAGCCATACCCAGCCTACAGGCTGGAGACTGGCCATAGGTTTGCTTGCTCTGCACCATCATCCACGTGCCAAGGAGCCAGGATGGGGTTTCCTGGCTCCCTGGAGATGCTGTCCCAGCAGCTATTGTGCCCTGCCAGCAGCATCACTTCCCAGACAGACCCACCAGGCTGGGCTCTGGCCCTGCCCACCCCTGCCTGGGGAAGTAGGGGGCAGCTGATGTCACTAACAGCCGGTCATGTCCCTGATGGAGCCCCTCCACCATGTCTCTGCATGGCCACATCCTGACCCAGGGCTCTGTGAGAGCGCAGACTCATCATGTCCTCCCACTCTATGCCAGCACCTGACTGAAGCCTGACAAGCCCCCAGGGAGGCATCAGCACCCTGCACTCCACACTGGACCTCTCCAGCCTGCTGAGGCCCAGGCAAGAAGAAGAAGCTCTGCCTTTCCTTCCTGTTCCCATCCAAGGTGAGGGTTCCAACACGCCCTGCCTCCTGCAGGATTGGCTGCCACGGCATAGCGGAATCAAGTGGTGGGACCAGGGCTCTGCCAGAGGATGGTTGGAACTGCAGCTGCCACCAGCTGCTGCCAGCTCCTGATTTCCTCTTTGCTTTGCCCAGTAGCTGAGACTGGAAACACTGCTGGAGGTGTCTGGGCCAAGCCCTGGTCAAAGCAGGGTTCTGGATGCCTTGTCCAACTGAGGTGTGGAGGGTTGGCAGCAAAGGGCAGAAGCCCCCATGGAGCAGGAGATGGGGCAAAGGAAGCACATAAAGTTTGTCTGGCAGAGACTATTCCTGCCCTGGTATGGCTGGCTGGGGAGAGAAGCAGCACTTTGGTCACTGATGAAGAATCCACCTGCCTACAAGGCCTGAAGCTGGCAGGGAGCTGTGGATTTTCCCAGCAGCCAGACCCAACGTGCTGTACCAAGCCTCCAGTGTCTGCCTCTCGCAGCACCTGGCAAAGCAGGCACAAATCAGCAGCTTCATTAATAGCTTGTGATCACTAGAAGTTTTATTTTGATGCAATAAAATCAAACCCACCTGTTCTGCAGGCTGCAACTTAGCACTGCTCCCACGCCGTGTTCCAGAGCCAGCTACTCATCCCTGGGGATATGGGTGCTCTGGCACAGGGAATTTTTTGAGGTCATTTTACGGCCATTTGGCTTTATGAGACACTGGCTGCAGCACTGAGCACTCCCCTCCTGCCTCACAGCATTTACAACCAGCAGCAGCTCCCCTGCCACAGCAGCGAGGGTGCTGGGCACCCAGTACTCCTGAGATGCAGGGGGGCCACACCAGAGGCACTGGGGCTGGATGGGGCAGCAAAGGATTCGTCATGCAGGTGCAGGGCTTAGTGGCAGGAAGTGTAGCATCACCTGAAAAGTGCTATACTGGCAGGACTATTTTTCATGGCTGAAAAGTCACAAGGAACAACCCCTCCAATCTACCCTCAGCCCCTCTCCACGCTGCTCCATTCTGGACCCTTGCAAGAGGCTAGGGCCATCTGGGCAGCCAAGCACACACTCCTGCACTCCTGTGATGGAAAGGAGCACCCTTAGAAGCACTGAGAATGCATTACACATAGTGTTCCCTCCCCAGCCTTTCATACTCAATATGGGCAGAGAAAACACTTTTTCTTTCTGCAGGAGCTTTCAGCCTGTAAAAGACTCCCCATCATCAGCCATCAGCCCTGCTGAGGTTCTGGAGGTCTCTGTTCCTGTGTGATTCCCAGGCTGTTGAGCAGAGCAGCAGCTCTTCACATCAGCTTTGAGTGCAATTTGCTGTGTGTCTGTGAAGGGCAGACTCATGCCCGTGTCTACTGCTCACACATGTCTTTTTCTCCTCAGCATCACACCTGGGGACACAGCACTGAAAGATGGCTGCACCCTCATATAAAGCCCATGAGCAGGTCCCTGGTAGGCTGCTCCCCTGTGGACCATATCCAGTTCAGGCTTTGCTCCTATTATTTCCTCTAGGAAGTTTATCAAAAACACCTCTAGTCTCACAGTTAATTTTTTTCCCCCTCAGTGCTTGATGTAAATGTCTTTGCAGGTGGTTTACATGCATTGGCTCTTATTCCAACACAATCTTTTAGCATAAATAATTCCCTTCTTTATTTAGAGTAAACACTCTGCTATATTTACAGATATTAATCATATTACTTCCACCTGTTTTGCTAGTCGCAGCACTTCCAGCTCTCCCAGTCTCACAGCCCAGGGCCCTCCCATCCCCAGGCTTGGGTCTGTCTTCCCCTCTATTCCAGTATGAATGCCTTTCCCAGCACTGAGATCCTCGTTCCCAGTGCCCTGCATGATGCCCTACACCCCCTCCACACCTGCACTTGGGAAACCTGAGCAGCAGGGCAGGGCACTGCAGGAGGGGTCCCCACCTGTCCCCATGCCAAGGTGCTGGCTCTGGGCTGCAGCCTTGCGCACAGGGAGCACCCACTCCATCCCTGGCTCCCGCATGCTCTGCCACTGGCCTCTTTCTGCCCATGATGAGAAGCTTTTTATTCCCAGTCCTGGTCCAGGCTCTCACCAGTGACTGATTAGAAAGCAGCCCTGACTTTGTTAGGCTGGGCAGCAGGACCAGGCGGGCTCCCTTCCCTGGGTTAGCATCAGCAGGGCGTTTGCTCGCAGTTGCAGCATCCTCAGGCACGGCTGACACCTACCTTCAGAGTGGTGGGAGAGGGTGAGCAGGCTGACACAGGAGGCACCGATGCCCGAGCCGAAGACAGTGATCCGCAAGGGATCTCCCCCAAAGAAGGCGATGTTCTCGCTGACCCAGCGCAGCGCCTGGATCTGGTCCAGCAGCCCGTAATTGCCCTTGGCAGCCTGGTCCCCCGTGCTCAGGAACCCTGGGGGCCAAGGGGAGCCCGGTTAGGGATGAGGAAACAGGGAAAGTCCTGATTTTCCACCCCCCCTTCCCCAGATCTAGGGCAGCTTCTGTGGGACCCTATTGCACCACGAGACCCTGCTACCAAGAGAGTTTTGTGAGTTCTAAGCTGGAGCAGGGACACCATCGAGCTCCAGCCACCCTCTGCACAGCACAGAGGGGTGAAAGGCTGAGAGAGCAGCTGCAAACCTCAGGGAGCCTCTTTGGCCAACAACAAGCAGTGACAGGGTAAGGGGCACAAAGCTCTGTCCTACCCATACCACCACCTGTGCTAGAACAGCTCAAGACATCTCACACAAGCTCCAAGGGAAGCTGAGAAAGCATCAGTGGCTGCAGGCAGGGCGAGTGTGTGCACAGCCAATGCTTTCCATGGACTAGCGTGGACTGGGGGAGGCTCTATAAATGTAAGGAGGTGGGCTGGGCAGAGAGGAACTGACTGCAGCTTAAAATACAAAGGCTCTCAGTGAGGAAGAAGGTGAGAAACGCTTTCAATAGCACAGGAAACACCCAAGATAAGTTATCACTCTTTCGTTTGCTTTGACTTTCAGCAGGAAGCCAAAACCATGGGCCTGAGTTAAAATCCAGGCAGGTAACCCCAGCACACAGGGAGCGGCCCCAGAACTGTGCTGGCACTTGGAGGTGTTCTGCCGGGGTGTGGTGCACCACCTCAATGGAAGTGATGAAGGCACCACTTAAGTCTAATGTCACATTGTGACTCATGTGTCTTAGCTTTGCACCTATCCATCTTAAAAGCCCAACTTTTAACATTAAAAGGCCTTGAATAGGTTAACTATCACGTTCCACAAGAAACGATGAGCTCTGGAGGCCATTAGAGGGATGTGCTGCCCTAGGTACCAGGCAGGGGCCCAACTGCCAAGGGAGAGCACCATGCTGGGCTGGATGGCTAGGAAGAGAGCCAGCTCTGCCAGCAGCTTGGCTGGGAAGGAGCTTTCCCCAAATCTCTACACCCCTTGTTCTCATGCTGCTAAGAGAAGCAGCAGTGGTGTTGCACACAAACCTCCTGTGTCTCAGCCCCTGGGGGTTTCTGCTGCTTCAGGCAGGGGACTGTACTGCCTTTTGACCCTCTGTCCTCATTTTGCCTCTCTAAGTCACCAGTGCTTGTGGAAAAAGGACTGCCCCCCTCCTCCTCATGGCACCCGACACCCGTCTGTGGTCCCCTCTGCAGACAGCCACGTCGTGGTGGGTTGCTGAGGGGTTCCCAGCAGCGCAACTGGCTTGGAGGCAGCCTGTGCCCAGGGAGGGAGAGCTGCCAGGTCCCCAGGACAGGCAGGCAGTACCCGCTGGCACCTCACCGCTCTGAGCCCTCTCAGGAGGAGATGCTGGGTAAACACATTTATTATTCATTTAACCACAAACCAATATTTGCTTTCAGTTGAGCCAGTTTGTGTAAATGAGCCGGGGGGGGCTGGTGCCAGGACCCAGACTGGGCTGCGACCGCGTGCTGGGGGCTCTGCCACGTGGCACCCGCTCGGCTGCCAGGGCGGAAGGCAGGGGCAGTGCCCACAGCGCGTCCCGCCGGGCCCTACGCCCCCCTCCACCCCCTTTCCGGCTGGTCCAAGTCCGGTCAGACACAAGGGCTGTCCCACTGCCCGGCTGTGCTGACGGCACAGCCCACGCCAGCCAGCTCATACCAAGCACTCCAACGCGGTAGTTCAGGGTGATGACAATCACGTTCCCATAGCTGGCCAGGATGCTGCCGTCTATCATGTTCCCCGTGCCCTCCATGTACGAGCCACCATGGATATACACCATCACCGGCTTGGCCCCGCTGTCCCGGATGTCTGGAAGGAGAGGTGGTTAAACACAGGACCCCAGTGATGGCCGCAGCACCCTGCCCGACAGGCAGACCAAGTACAAGGGCAATGCCAGCTGCCAGGACCGGGGAGGGGGCTTAGGAGCCAAAGCCAGAGCTCTCCTGGGGGACACAGCATGGACCCCCAAAGCCAAACACCACTGAATCAACCCTGCCAGCCCCTCTCCAGGAGGTGGCTATTGCTGCACTGTCCCCACACTGCTGTCCCGTCAGGGGTCTGAGCATGTGAGGGAGGGACGCTGGCTGGACCCGCTGCTCTTCCCCAGAGCTGGGCTCTGGCACTGTGTGGGAGCCAGATCAGGTCTGCTGCGGGTGGGAGTTGCAGAGTCCAGCCCTGGGATGCAGCCCCATGTCCTGTCTTTGGCTGGACCCAAGCACTCCGTGAGTCCTGGAAGCTGGCATTGTGGAGGGGGGCAGGGATGGGGGTGTGCAGGACCTAGAAGGTGGGGAGGGGGCCACTGATGTGTGCTCCAATGTCTTACTCTCCCATTCCCCCTTCCCATTCCCCTGGGAAGGCAGAGACCTGCCTGTCTGGATGTAAATCCATGGCACCCCAGTGCCCAGACACAGAGATGGTGATGAGGCAGACAGTGTATGCACGTGTGTGTGTCAGGGAGGTGAGCGTGGCATCTGGACGAGGACAGGGCATGAGGCATGGAGTGACGATGGGGAATGGGACCCCGAGGGCCAGGGAGGAAGGACTGTGTGAGCCTAGGGGACAGGGAGCAGGCGTGCTCCCTCTCTCGACTTCTTCTGTCCAGGGGAGATCCTGCCCCTTCTGCCCCACCGGCTGGTGATCCCTCATGGAGCCATGGCCACCCAGAAGGGAATAACACCCATGCCTGGGCTCCTGGTGCATCTCGCCCACATCACACAGATGAGACAATTGCACCCGCCACGGAGACATCGCCAGGTCCCACATGCCTGCGCTGCCCAGCCCTGTCCCGGGCCGGCGATCCAGCACCGATGGACTTTGTCCTCCCTCGTGCTCGCTCACACCCAGCACCTTGCTCGGGTGGGCTGGCAGTGCCTGCTTGGCCTCAGCTGCCCCAGGCAGCTGCTGCTCCCTGCCTGCCTCCCTCAGCAGTGCAGCACAGCGTCCCCCACAGCCCACCACGGCTGGGACTCCTGGGGCACAGCACACCAACGCCAGCGCTCGGCTGGGCTGTTCATGCTCCCTCACACCCACCTAACCCCTGCCCATGCCCACTCCTCCCTGTGGTTGCCCATTGCAGGGGGCAGGCCAGGCTGATGGGTATCTGTGGCCATTCTCAGCTCCAGCTGTGGCCCACGGCATGGCTAAAGGTGGCCTCCCATAGAGAAAACCTCTTCCCTCCAGGAGAATGAGGCTATGCCAAACCCAAAAGCTGTGCTGGCTCTTTTCCTATTGCCAGGATGTAGCCAGACAAATGCACAGACCAGGGGAGCAAAAAGTGCTTGCAGCTCCTCCAGGACAGACATCGACTGTGTGGCAGAGCTACATCAGGACAATTTTTTTACCTGCTCGAAATGTGAGGGGCAAGAACATCAGTGCCTGTGCCCATGTCTTCTCCTCCATCCTGCACCCACTCACTGACATACAAAGGGACCTCCTCGTGGCAGAATGGCAACAATGTACAGAGATGTACCAGGAAATAAACAGCTCCGAATTGCTGCAGCACATTTTGAGGTGTGTGAATTTAGCATAGTCGAGTCACTTAGGCTGAATGCCAGTTTACGCCCTGGTACAAGAGATCCTGGGACGCAGGTTAGCAGGAGTAAACAACAGGGTTTTAGTACTGCCAAGGAAAAAGTTTTTTATCTATTTCCCAGATCCTAAATGCCATCTGCCAGGCCTTGTTCGAGCTGCCTTCACACCATGAGGTTTTACTGTCCTGAGCACATTAGGGCTGCACTCTGGCCAACTCTTCCTCCTACCTTCTCATCACATCTCTGCAGCCAAAAACACCGACTCCATAACCTGCAGATGAACCACCCTGTTTTACTAAAAATAGCCTATTCTGCAGCTTGCTTAGCCCTGGAATACATCTAGAATCACATCTGCTTGAAAGGCCACTTGCTCAGTCTTGGCTGGTGCTTGCAAGCAAGACCTCACTTCCGTTGGGTGAGAAAGGAGAGAAGGTAACAGAAACCAAGTGGACCCTGGGTCTCCTGTGCATGGCCAGATACCCTTTGGGTGCCAAGTGTTCAGGCTGCTGGCACAGCCATGGCAGGGCCAGGCAAGGGTGGATGGGGAGGTTGCTGGCTCCCAGATGCATGTCACCGACTCTGGAGGGATGAGGCTGGAGGTGGGATGTGACCAGGCTCAGGGTGAAATGGGCCCAGGTGCCCCAGGGCTTCTCTCCTCCCAAGCTGCCATGCTTCCTCCCTGCCCTCGCTCAAACTGAACAGGAGCAAACTTCCCCTAAAGCGGAAAAACCCCATGAGCTTTCCCCCCCATCAGGAGGAGGGGAAGGTCCTGGGTGCCCTGCACAGCCGGCCAGCCTGCCCCCCACCCCGCGCAGCTGCCTGGCACGGCAGACAGACACACACAGGGCTCCCTGGGGGTGGCAGCGGATGGCGGGCAAACGGAGCTGCTTTGCGTGTCATGCAGTGGCAGCCTCGAGCACAGAAATACCTTCGTCTTCATCACCGTCATTATCCGCTAAGTCCTCGCCCTGTTTCTTAGCGCTGGCTCCTAGGGACCAAACACGAGGAGACAGAACAAAAAGGAAAACAAAAGGAAATAAAAAGAAAACAACAAAACAAAAAAAGAAAGAAAGAAAAAAAACACAACAAAAAAAAAAAGAGAATTCAAAAATAGCATGATAGCAGAGACAGTGGGGCCACGCCTGTGCCCCACAGCACTGCTGGCTACTCACACTGCACCTCTCCCAGAGCCAGGACAGTGTAGGGCACAGGCAGGACTGCCCCAGGAGTGTGCCAGGATGCCACTTCACCTGGGCCCCTTCCCAGATCCTCCCTGGGGAGGGCTGTGGCAGCATCAGCGCTGGCGGTGGATGAATCTCTCAAAGCACTTGCCGATCCTCCTGCATCCCAGCCTGGCCCCCGCCTGGTCACACACCCTCAGCTCCAGGCAAGGCTCCCTCTCCTAGCACCCAGGTGTGAACAGGAACCCTGCTCCCAGCTCTGTTGCCCCTGGGGACAAATGTCCTCTGCAGAGCTCACACGAAGGGTTGCCTCGCATGGCCACTGACCACCAGGCAGGGTCCTGCCCCTCACCCCCACATGGCGTGTGGCCCCTTGTTGTTCCTGGCCACAAACCACTGGGACCACTGCACGAGACCACCACAGCCTGCAGGGATCCCTCGTGACAGGTGCTCCCCTGAGCTGCCTGGCTCCATCCTGCATCAACTCCCTTCTTACAAGATTAGTTCCGTGTTTCACTGAGGATTGCAAAGGCACCGATCAGCTTGACCTGACCAAGGCAGAATCCTAAACATATTGTTTCCATAACATCCTGAATGCTTTACAGTTGTTCTGTGTCCCTTCACCAACCTGCAGTGCTGGGGCATGGGCCAGCCCAGCAGCCCCAGCTGGGCACTGTGGAATGCTGCTGTGGATGGCTTGCAGTGAGCCTGGCACTTCCCAAGCTGCAGCCAGCAGGAGCCAGGAGAGATGGCCCATGGGCTGGCAGGGAGCAGGGGTGTTGAAAAACCTGTGCCAAAACCCCACTCCTGCAAAGGACTGCATGCCAATGTGGACACAAAGGCAAGTGGTGCCATCCCTGTGCCCTGGAGCTCTGAATTTCAGGAAGAGGCTGAGTGTTCTCACTCCCTTAGAACTGCAGACCAATGCCTGCAAGTCCTCTGCTCCCTAATGCCTGCAACAAAAAGCTCCCCGGGTGACAGTGACCTCTGGGGAGACAGCAGGGTTTCCCCTAGGCAGGACTTACCCGCACAGTGCCTGCGCTGCCCAGTGACTTTCCCCTGAGACGAAGGGCTCTGACACTCTGCCAGGCACCCAGCTGGTCCCAGGGTCCTGCTGCCACTACCAACGGGCCCCACTGCCACAGCAAGGGTTTTCACAGCCCCCAGAAAAGCTCCCACGAGCAAGGGGCAAGCCTGTGGCTGCATGGAACTACAGGACTAAATGCACAAAACTGGTCAGAAAGACAAAACTGGGGAGCCAAGCTCACTGTCAATCTGGAAGTGGCATTCTGCAGGTGACACGGGAGGTGGATAGCAGAGATGGCAGCATGGAGTGGGACAGGATTTGAATTTAAAAGGAATCTGTGATGGCGGAGGAAGAGATCTGAAATGGCTGTGAGGCAGCTCCATCAGGGCAAGAGGCTTGCAGAATCCCTTAAGCAACCATGACATGCTGGAGAAAGTCTGAAGGAGCAGCGACCAGAAACCTAGAAAAATCCAGCAGGCATGAAAAGTTTGCAGAAGGTTGGGTCACACCAACCCTAGGAGCAGAGGCATGATGGGAGCTACAGCAGCATCCCAACACATGAAAGACCACTGTGAGGTGGTGAGGTGGAAGAGCAAGTCCCTCTCAGGCAGCCCTGCGGCTACAGGAGGCAGGATGAGAAGGAAACCTTTCTAGCAGAAAAGGCAGCGAAGCACTCGGAGAGGCGGCTTGGGGAGGTGTTTAAGACCAGGTGGGACACATTGCCAGAAAGAAGTGAGGTAGAGCTGCTCCTGCCCAGGGCAGGGATGGATCAGCTGTCTCCTGTGCCGTTCTGATTTTCTCCAACGCAGAGTTTACCTCCCGACCTACCCCCACCATGTTCCAGCCCCACCTCCTCAGCTCCTGCTTCACCAGCCAGCATCTCTGAGCATCTCACATCGTTCTCCTCTTTTCACCCAGCACCACCTCCATCCCTGTCATCTCATGCCCCGGCACCTCAGCCCCAGCATCCCCTCCTTTCCTGCTGCAGCCTTCCCACACTCCCTCCCCAGCCCATCCCCCAGCCACACACTTGGCCAGGCGTGTGCAGCCACTCAGCCTCTTTGCAGGACGCTGCAAGCTTGACCTACTGTGTCTTCATTAGGAAGAGCTGCAAGCCCAGAAAGCACTTAAATGACGAAGTACTCATGCAATATTTGCTAACCGGTGCGGTGCACCAACCTCTTCGTACTTCTAAGGGATAGGGATTTTTCTCTAATGAAGACCTCAGCCAGTGAGCCTTCACCCACACCGTGCTTCAGAGTTGGGAAGCTGACCACAGGCAGCTGGAGATCATTTTCCACTGCCAAAGGCCCTGGTGCTGTTACAGCCCTGGGACTTGAGGCTGCAGCCCTCCAGCCTGGTCTCCGGGGGACGTAAGTCTCTGTGCAGATGAGAATGGAGGAATTAGCTATGAGGACTTGTCAGGCTGTAAAAGAGGGCAGTGGACAACATCTCTGTGACCTGAGCAACTGTCCTGGATGAGCAGGGAAGGATCCACCTGGAGACTGCTGCTGTTGAGCTTAGGGATGGCTGGGACAAGCCTAAAGCAACCTGAACTTCAGGCACTGCAGAAGAGATGGCAGAAAGCAGCACTTGGGAAGCTAAGCAAAGCAGGAGTGCAGTGATGCCGGCCAGGGGAAAGGGGAACAGCAGTGGCATGTGTGTGTGGGCAGATGCAAAGCACGAGCCTCACCCATCAGCAGGAAGGTGCCAGGGTGGTTACGGCCAACACAGACTGTTGTGACCAAGTGGGCTTTTTGCCTCTTGCTGCACTGTTCACCTCCAGCACAACCCATCAATGCCCCACAGGTCGTGAGAGCAATCACAGCTTCACTTCCCTCACCCAGTAACACTTTCCACTGGCAACTGCCATGTTCAGGGACACCCAGCCCAGGAGATCTTCCTCTGCACTAACAAAGGCCACCATGCAGAGCCCTGCAGCACCCACTCTCATGGGGATGGGTTTAATCCTGTGGATTCACAGCTGGAAAAACTGAAAGGGCTCATGGCTCTTATTCTCCTTACCCATCAAAAACACCCTCCACCAACCCAGGAGGTGAATGTCTGTTGCGCCACTTCACTTTAAGCTGACTGCAAAGTGACATTGTTCAGGCCGATAGGAAGGATGCATACGCTCTTATCTGAAGGCTCTAGGAAGATTTAAGTTCAAGTTTAGTTAAAAAAAAAAATAAAATCACTTTCCCTGAAACAGGGGCATCCATGCTGGATTTATGCTATCTTAAGTAAACCATACCAACAGCACTGACACCCGTGCAAACAGAGATAAAGGAGGGTAAGGAGTCTCAGTCCTTGGAGCCCTCATTTTCAGCATGGTGGGGAGAAGAGAAGAGCAGCAGCCTGAGATGACACCTTTCCAGATCCAAATGTCTGTTCAGGGTGCCCATAGGCAGCTCCAGCACCCTCTCCTCAGTGCAAGCTCCCTGGGGCACCCACTCCTGCAGAGCAGCCACGATGCTGCAGGGCGCAGGAGCCTCTGATGGCTACATGCACCCAAAGGTACACCTGCTGCTGGCCACACCACCTCAGCTTCTCTGGGAGTGACAAGGAACAGGACCAAGACCAGTGCAGCTGCTGAACCTGCTGCTGCACAACCCCACAGGCAGGGACAGCTCAGCTGGGACCTGTGTCTGAGGGCCCTTCCAGCCATCAGCCCTTGCTCCGGGACTGCAGCACACCTTGGTGCTGCCCTGCCCCTCCCTGTCCCGGAATGATGCAGAGGAGTTATCTCCATCCCTGAGCGGACTCTGTAAAAGCACTGCATCGTCTCACGCTCCGCTGCCTCCGGCAGCACAAACACTGACCCTCACCTTTGCAAATCGCTCCTCGGAGTGGAAGTGGAGCACCAGGGCGGTGGTCTGTCCACAGCCAGCTCTGCAAAGCAGCAGGCTTCGAGGGGGCTGGGAAGAAGCTTCCAGCAAGGGAGCACTGCCGAATTTGTGCAGCCGTAGGGAAACCTCAGCTGGTACTTGGACAAGTCTGCTTCTTGGAGAGCAGCGGAGAAGCCACAACGCTTTTCCTGCAGAGCTGCCGAAGTGCTTCCTGAGCCCAGGAGCTCCAGCCACCCTCACACAGCAGAGGAAGACACTGGACCTGCACATTTGTCCCTGCAATATCACACTCTTCACAGTCCCACCCAGAGAGATTTGGGCATTTGCTAATGAAAACCAGGAAGAGCTGCTAAGTGCAGGGCAACCACAATTTTCCCCTCCAAAAATGACATCCACCTCCTCATGCCCTGCAGCAAGGCTTGCCCAGGCTGGCGATGAAGGGAAGGAAAAATCATCTTGGCATCTACCACAGCCAAAACCAGGCTGGAAGTGTTGGCAGCATAAAGCAGGGGGCAGAGCTGCATTTTGCACATAGGTACTGTACTCTCAGGGTGGGTGTGTGTACATGGTCTTTGGGTAGGCAGCACTATTTTTGCAGCAAAATCTGAGCCTCAAATGAGCCTCAGTGCTGTCAGCTCCCCTGGCACCATGCATGGCTAGTTGCTCTCAAAGCACTGCTGTCCTGTATTGCTCCCAGAGAAGGGACTGATGAGTATGGAGGAGACTGGAATTCAGAAAATTTCCATATAGGAAATTACTGTGGGCAACTGGGCAGGGAAACAGGGATGTTTTTCTGTCCCAGAGTTAAAAAAGCATGACTGATAAATTCTCAGTCCTTTGTCTGCTCTGAAATACACTGAACTTAAGGGTGGCAGAAGTCATGAAAACTCCAGTAAGGTGGGAGCTGAGGCATTTTCAACCACCAAAATACTGTTCTGTGAGAGGAGAGCCTTAGAAATAGTAATCATGATTATTCCATGAGTCAATGTTCAGATGTTCAGCTTGAGGAAATCAGCACTGCAGGTACATTACCCTCTCCCCAAGCATTACTACCCCAGGATACACGATGAGGGATGGGGGAGCTTCTGTGTTTCATCACAAGTAACTCAATTAATTCAAGCCAACAGCTACCAGAGCTTGGCCAGAGCTGGAGGGAAGTGCCAGTGTCTAGGTGCTTTAATTCCTGGCATGCCACACCTCTTGATGCCCAAATGGCTCGCACTGGGGATCTGCTGGTCCATGAGTCAACAGAGCCCAGTGGGGGCAAAGGGAATGTCCCCCACCAGCTCCCTGGGAGGTGGCCAGAGGCAACCACAGATGGGCTGCAAAGAAACCCTGCCCGTGAGCGGAGCCAGCGGGAAGGGAAACCCAGGAGATGAGTGCACCCAAGGTGTTTTGTCATGCCTTATACCATCCCCTTCTCCAGCAGTAACCTGGAGCCTGCCTCCCTGGCCCTGGCTATAGGGCCGGGGGTGGCGGGGGTCTGCCAGCCCTGGCAGCCGGTGGGAGGGCCGGGAGAGGAAGCGCTTTGAAGTGGCTGGTGATCACTGGCACAGCCGGCTCCGGAGGCAGCGTGCAGAGACTCCCTAATGCGCCAGCCCTTTCAGGGGCAGCCTTGGCACTCAGAGAGATGGCGTGTGAATAGCCAGGACAGCAACAGGAAAAGCAAAGCAAAGAAACCAAACAACAGAACTGGGGGAAACGGCTGGAAGGAAAGCGCTCCCCAAACCTCCAAGCCCAGCTGCACTGGCCCCGCCAAACCCAGGGGTGCAGGGAGACAGAGGCTGGGATGCAGGGATGCTGCTGCTGCTGCAGGACACCCAGTACAGCAGCCTGTGCCGGCCAGACGCCCTGTTCTGAGCCTTTCAGAAGAGCTTGGCTGCCTGACGGTCCACACGTTCATCTTTGGGATGCACAGAGCAGCCAGCTCTCCCTGCCTGCAAGGGGGCTGTGTGGAGGGACGGGATGAGGCATTGTGTCTGACATGGGGCCGAGCCAGCTCCCATTTGTACATCTCTACTCCCTTGTCCATGTCACTGGTTGGGAACACAGGATCATTTAGGGCCAATGGGGGAAGGTCAGTGGAGGCAAGGCGAAGCAGAGATGTGTCTGAACTGGACGTGCCTGGCTGCCCACGGGGCAGCTAGGGCTCAGGGAGGCTGCTGTGCCATGGGCTGGAGACCAAATCCTTACTGGCAGGATTGGCACTGGCATGGGGGTATGAGCAGTGAGGAGCAGCCTTGGCAGGCACAAGGGTCCAGGCAGAATCTGCAGCATTTACACGGCCAGGAAAGGCTTTATGCTTTTAACCAAGGAGCTCTGGATGCAAAATGATCAGGGATGCAATGGGGGAAACGCTCAGCCCAGGATGGACTGCAGTCCCCCACCACACAGGTCCTTCCCCGAGCAGGTCTGTACGAGCCCCATGGGGTAACTCAGCCTAAGGGATGGATGCACTTAAGTGCTACCTGCCATCAGAGGCTACCCCTCATGCCCAGGGACTGGGAGGCTGTCAGTGCCAGTGGGATGAAGGTGGGAGTGCAGGCTCAGCCCAGGAGAAGCTGTTCTGAAAGGCCTGGAGCAACATGAGCATCCTCATGACCTGACCCCAGACCCGTGCTCCCGGCTGGCCGGAGCATCCGTGGGGCTCCTCCCAGTGGGAAGCGGGGGTTGGCAGGGTGGGCTGCTTGGAGGGTCCACAGTCCAGGT
Organism: Callaeas wilsoni; assembly: GCA_013398955.1. NCBI lineage: Eukaryota > Metazoa > Chordata > Aves > Passeriformes > Callaeidae > Callaeas > Callaeas wilsoni. The sequence continues at coordinate 21,579 of VWPU01020388.1, forward strand.
GGCAGCACAGAGAGGTGCTGGAGGAGTGCTGCAGGCCGGGGGCCAGCCAGGCACCCTCTCACTCTCTCACTCTCTCTCTCTTTCCTCTCTGTGCCTCTCTGCCGGTCGGCTTGCTACATACCTCCTTTCCTACATATTTTCTTGTTGGGCTTTCGGGTGCATTCCTTGGAAATCCGTTTTACTGTAAAATGAATAAAAGACTACAAAATAACAGGAGGCTCCACTGATGGGAGTGGGCATGCAATCACAACCACGCTGCTACCCTCCCACCGCCCCCGGGATCGCGGGAGGTGGGGAGGGAGCGTCGCCATGGGAGGAAAACTCTGGGCCAGCCGTGCTGGGCGGGAAGGAAGGCATGATGCATTCCGTGGGCCCCAGAGACAGAGGAGTGGAGCCAGCCAGCCTGGGAGAAGCCACTGGCCCGCCAGGCTGCTCTGCTGTGCGCAGCAGACCCGCTGCGGGTCCCTTCTGGCCCGCTGAAAATCCCTAGGAGCTCCCGTTGCGGTGAGGCTGGGGCGGGCGCGCGGGCAGGCGCTGCCTCCTCTGCCCTCTACTTACAGTTCAGGTGGGATCCCCTACAAAGGAAAAGGTTAGACAAGGAGGCACCCAGCGCCGCTCAGCCTCACCCCAACGGGACCGTGCCCCGTGGGTCCCCAGCACCCCAGGCTCATCGCTCTGCCGCTGTCCCACCGGTGGACGGAGGAGCAGCCAAGCGATGTGTCTGCCAGTGCACCCCAACCTCCCATCCGTACCAGGGCCCAGAAAAGGGCTCTGTGGTCCCTTTCTTGCCGGAGCATCTTCCCAGGGAGAGGCAGAGAGTGTTCCTCCCAGCCGCAGCCCACGCCCACAACTAGCGCATGGACCTGGGGAGGGTGGGAAGCAGGGAGGAAGGACGAACTCGAACCAACTCAAGACAGAACCTGGCACTCGGCGCCTGTGGGGAGCACAAATCAGCTTGTCACTCCGTGGATCTGCGGTCAGAGAGTCGGATTCAGATTTAGCAATACAAGAGAGGAACCCGTGACGATGCCATGGAGGTGGAGGGGTGGGACCGGGAGGCGTGGAGGAGCAGGAGCACGCGAGACAGACATGGCAGCTGAGGGCAAGAGGGCAAGCTGCGTGGCCAGAGAAAGCTTTCCACAAACAGACAGCATGCTGCAGGGTCCACAACCACATGCTTCAAACACAACACCCAGGTGAGACCAACCACTGCTGGGGAGGGGTGGAGTGACCCCCCTCACTCTCCTGCGGTCACCCCAGTGGGGACTCACCATCCTCCGTGGGGATGTAGATGTTGAGGTACAGACAGTCCTCGTTGGGGTCCTGGATGTATGTGGCCACGATATCCAAATTGGAGGTAAACCAGATGGGCAGCATGATCTCGGGAACGGCGTTGTGGATGTTCTGGGGGCAGACTGGTGAGAAGTGGGTAGCGTTCCTGATGCCTGACCAGGATGGTGGTGGCTCAGGGGGCATGAATCTCTTCTCCCCGACGGGGGGAGCGGCATAAGGAACCCCCAGGTACTGGTCCACAGGCCCCAGGATCTCACTGGGCAATGGCACGCGCACCCCTCGTAACTTCCCATAGTGCGTGTTGACAGTGGGCGAGTAGACCTGGCCCTCCATCCGCACAACCATCGAGGCAAAGCTCAGGACCCAGAGGGTGAGACGCAGGTCCCAGCTGGCCACCAGCTCAGGCACTTGGAGAACAGGGGGGAAGAGAGGGCTTCTCCAGAGTATCAGCCACATTGTCCGGGAGAAACAGCACCAACATCCAGGCCTGAAGCTCCTGGGGCGAGGTCTCAGAGCAACCCCATCACACCGAGCCTCCGATGTGCCCACGAGGAACGGACGGAGCAGAAGAGACAGGAGTCAGGAGTGCGCAGCCCAGCCACACCTTCTGCTGGGTGAATCGGGAGCACGGACGCAGGGAGATGTGGCACCAGCTCCTCACAGCCTCCCAGCTGCCTGCTGCTGCCTGCCTGCCAGCGGCCCAGCCCGGAGGTGACTGCTGTTACTGTGGAGAGATGGAGGGAATTAACAGCAGACTTGCTCTGGAAGAGTCAAAGACCTGCAGTGCAGAAGGAGCCGGGATCTCTGACTGAGCCTCCCACCCATGGGTGCTCATTGGCTCTGCCACCACCCGGGCAGGTGGCTCTGGGAGCAGGCAAAAGCGGGCAGAACAAGCAGAGCATGTGCAGACACACAGACTGTCTGCCCATGCCTGCAGAGCCTGTCCTCAGCGCTCAGGGGCTACCCAGAGCATGGGTGCCAAGATAAGCAGACAGAGCTATGTCCCTCCCCATAAGGAGCCTGTTGGACACCACCAGTGCCAAGCACAGCCCCTGCACAAGACCCCACTGGCACCTCTCCTCTCCTGGCTGAGCCAGAGCCGCCTGTGTTCCCACACCACGAAGCCTGTGCTCCTTGCCTGGGCTTCATCACAGCACTGCTCACCTGTTCAGGTGCCACCACCCCTCATACACCAGCAAACTAGACCCACATGTCCTAGCCAGGCACCCAGCTCCCCCACCAACACAGTTGCCATCAGCTTTCCCCCTCCACTGGCCAAAGCAGTGAGACCCCGGGCAGGAGCCGGGTGCTGGGCGGCCAGGAGGGGAACAGCCAGACTGCTTGTGGGCATCTGCCCTCCCTCCCACCTGCTCCCTGCCCTGCCAAGCCCGGGGAGGCAGAGCCGCGCTCCCACGTCCCCGCCCGGGCTGGCAGCATCAGGAGGAGCAGCTGCGGCAGCCCCCGTGGGGCCCGCGGGGAAGGGAGGGCGCTGCAGATGGGGACCCGCGGATGTGTGTCAGCGAGCAGAGCTCCTGTGCCAGGGAGCCCTCGCTGGAGGCTGTGTGGATTCTCAGCGCTCTGCCCTTCACCTTCCCGCACCGCCTGTCGCATTTAGGGCTTATGTAAGTGCCCCTCGCCTCGGCTCCCCCCGCCAGCACCGCTGTTCCCGGGGGACCCGGGCACGGGGAGCCGCGGGGGCCGCACCCGCCCGGCGCGCCCCTCACCCCGGCCGGGCGAACGCAGCATCAGCCGCCGGCCGGCTCCGCTCCTCGGCGGGCGGATCTTCAGCCGGGTCCCCGCGAAAAGGCGGTGGTGGCTCAGAGGATGCTCACTCGTCCTGTCTCAGCCACATGTCCTCACCCTGGGAGAAATGGCAGCGGTGGTGAGGCACCTCCGTTCTGCCCCAGGGCATCCTTACATGCCCACCCGGTATATCTCTCCCGAGCTCAGAGGGGAGCAGAGTTGCCTTGAAATTATTGGAGCACAAAATAAGGGCTGTATGCAGATGGGAGTTTGCAGCTCTGGTGGAGGTTCAGTTGGGCAGGGATTCCACAAATAGAGAACACCTCATCCAATGAGGAAAATCCGCAGGAAAAAAACCCCACCGACACAAAAAAACCCCCCCAAACCTCCCAGACAAACAGAAACCCACCAAAAAACCCACCCAAACAAAACACAACCAAAAATCCCCACAGAAGGTGTCTCAAATCTGTATTGCACATGTGCAGGCAACTCACTGCTGGTCATTAAGGAAATGGGCCCATGCTGTGCCTGCCCTCCTGATATGCCCAAAGAACTTGGCAGGCTCAGAAATCAGGGTAACACAGTAAATAGAAACACCCATCTCAAAAAATCATGTCCTGCATTCAGCCCACCCAAGCAGCGAGGCCTCACAGGGCTGGGCATGCAGGCACCTCTCCAGAGCCTGCCAAGGGAATGCAGGTAACGCCAGACAAGGGGGGCAGTACATCTCTGTACATCACTCCCCTTCACCTCCTCCTGCCCCACCAGGCAGTGACAGAAACACACCAGTAAGAGCACAACACTGCTGCATCATCCCCCAAACAGATGCCAAAGCCTAAGAAATAAATGCTGAGTCAAGGGCCAGAGAAACAGCTGAGGCACCCAGAGACCCCATGCTCAGCTCTGCCCACCACTGCTGGAGCTGCCTCTGCAGCACAGTGCCTTGGCCGCCCTGTTCTGCCTGCAGCTCTGCAAGAAAACCATCATTCATCTCATACTCCTTGCCACAATGCTCCTCCTTCAGCAGAGAACTGCCCTTTGCTTAACAGTGACATCCCAGGAGTGTAGTGCTGGCCCGGGACCCCCCAAAGCTGTATCCCCAAGCAGGATCTCAAAGATGCTTCAGACCCACCACTCTGCCTGACACTGCTGGAAGGCAAACTGCCCAGTGCAAATCTTCTGCTCAGGTACCGCAGGTTAGGATAAAGCTAATTATTAATGACTGTCATATCTAATTTGTATGACTGGAAGCTACAGGCAGCTTCCAGTCTTTATGATAGTGCATACAGTGCTCCCTGCAGAGCCATTTCAACTGATCCGTCATCATTTTCTGTCTGCAGGAACACCACAGCCCTGCCAGCAGTGGTTCACCAGCTGATTTCCCAGCTCCGGAGCTTCCTCATGGCTGCAGCCACATGCTGCCATGGGCACTGCTGCTCCACCAACTCCTCCGGGCAAGCAATTTCACGGCACCAGGCAGTGCCACTACACAGCTGCCCAGCTGGGCTGCACACACCAGTCACAGGGCTGAATTCACAACCCACTTTGCAGCCGTGGAGCTTCCGCACGCCCACTGTAACCATCCTCGCCTGACACAATGAGGAATCTCTTTTTACAAAACACAGCCAAAAAACAGCTTCTTGCTACAGCTCCTCAGAATTATGCTATGATGGTATTCCTCTGGGTTTTTGTTTAATCCTCATCCAGCTGTAAAAAACCATGGAAATCTGAAGACAAAAAAACATAAGCTAAGATAGAATCAAGTGCACATTCTTAACTTAAACAAAACGATGCTACAAGACTTAAAACTGTCTCCAGTTATGAGTTTTACAAAGCACGAGGCACAGAGGTGAGTTGCACTAGTGATAGCCAAATATGTCCAGATATGGAGATGCACAGGCAAGGCCCAGAAGCCCTAATGTTACCCTGGAGAGCCACAATGCCTTAACACTCAAATACAGCTCACGGTATTTTAACATTTGTAATTCCACATTTGGTTCCATCATTTTTTAAAGACTCTTTGCCTCCATCTGCCCATGTCCCTGCAGCACAGAATAAAGGCACCCAAACAATCTCAGTGACATGCTTCTAAGCCTTCCTATGTTTGGATTTTTTTCAATTACAAACCCAAAGAACGATGCCAACCCTATATCTGAAATTCTCTGGGTTTCAAATGCCTGATTTGGGATAATTACAATACCCCTGTAACACATCTTATACCCTCATATTGCTGTTCTGTGCTCTGCGCTTTCTGATGTAACTTCATGTTAACATAACATTTAGAATGGGAATTTAGCCTTAATTTAATGCTGACAGACTGCCATAAAAACCCAAGCTTAATCCCTTTCGCTGTAGGTTGTTGCATGTGCCTTGCATTGCTGCCTGCTGCCTCAACAGCTCTAAAGCTTCTTGGTCTTTCAAAGCATGAGAAATAACTGAGAGACCCGGGAAAGGACATTTCGTTCAGGGAAGCAATTCCCTTCACATCCCATGGGAGGTGGGAGCAAAACTTTCCCAGTTTTGCCGCCTACAGCGCTCTCACTCTTCCCTCCAGCAGGGAAGCCAAACGTGTCCCCCAGCGAAGATGGGCTGCTGCCTGCCTGCAGCCCCGCGCCAGGAGCCGTGCCTGCCAAGTAGAAATGAAACCGGGCTGGGCTGGGCAGACACAGCCAAACTGGGAATGCTCAGACAAGCACGCAGTGAGAAACTGGGAGGATAAAGACACCGCAGGCATCCCAGGTCGCTCTGCCAGGCCGCTGGTGGGTGAGCAGAGGAAGCGAGGCTGCTAGCTGTTGGGGATGTTATTCATGTGCTTTGGAAAACAAATGCTCTATAGGTATTTCCACGGCCACACTGTCTGCCAGACGGCTTCCTCCTCAACAAAGAGACGCTCTCCATGGAAACCTGGGCGGGTGGGATCCTCTGGAAGCCTCTCTCGCAGATGCATATTCAGGCATTTCAACACCAGCCAGACAAGCCGGATCCACACCTCCTCTGGCACACGGCCGAGGAGATGTGAGCAGACAGCCTGCTCTCGTATTGGACCCTTCATCGGGGCCCAGCCTCCTGCCCTGGAGCACCAACCCCAAGTTCATCACACGGATGTTGTGGCTCTATGTCCCGTGAGGTTCAGAGCCAGGACAGATGGAGACCTCAAAGCACCCAGCTGGCACGGATGGATGATCTCTTTCCAACAGAAAGCAGACAGGATGTCCCATTGCACCCTCCAGCCACTGTGCCTTGTGCAGCTCTGCTCACCATTTAACCCCATTGTTCTTTGCTGAGGGCCAGCCCATGCACCCCAGAACAAACATGCACCCAGCAAGCAAGCAGCATGAGAAACTTCTGCCTTCTCTTCTCCAGGTGAGTACCAAACCTTTCCACCAGCCTGTGCTCCAGGAGCTCTGGTTGGTGCTCAGCTCTCGGCAGCATCTGCCAGACCCACTCCCCACCTGGCATCTTCTCTCCTCCGCTGGGCAGTAATCCCAGCTCTCACCCAGCCCCATCCCACCCAGCCTACAACACTGCAGAAACCCCACAGGAAAGCCTGGTGAGTGCAGAAGCTGCAGCACAATTGGACCTCTGTGCTTGTGTCCCCGTGTCCCAGCAGCCCCTCAAGAGCATCCCTATGCCTGCAGGTCTCATCCCAGGTTACCCATCCATGCCACAGGCAGATGTTTCCTGGTCTCACAGCACTGTGGGGGCATTTCCCAGGTCCATCACAGAGCTGGTGAACAGTGATGGATGGCTCACAGTTACACTGAAAGGGACATGTAGGGTTTCAGAAAGGTCTGCCCTGCTGCTGCTGGTGCTCTGCTTTTCCATGAATGACCTAAATGACAGAACAGAGTATGTTTCAAAATCTGCACGTGACACCCCAGCACTTTAGAGGCCAGGATGGGAATTTGACATGCTCCTGACAGACTGGAAAAAGGGCTGAGAGATGATGGGCAGGACTGCAAGGCATTAGGAGGTAAAAAATTGCACAAACAGGCCACGGAAGAAAAGGCAGCAGCAGGTCTGCCACAAGGGTCATAAGGGCTACAGGTGAGTACAAACTGAACGTGAGCCAGCATATCATTGCCACAAAAAAAGGCAACTACAGGAGGATGTGTGAAAGGCCAGCTTACACATGAAGTAATTACTCTCCTTTCAGCTCATAAAGACACGCCAAGTAATTTTACTGTTGTCCAGAGAACCAGTTCATTCCCCAAACGATTTGGACTAACTGAGAGAGGCCATGGGAGACCAGCAAGATCACCAAAAAGCCTTGGAGAAAAGTCTGGAAGATTGGGATTAGTCTAGACAAGACAAGTCACAGGGCACAGTTTTATAACATGCAAAGGCCACTGCAAAAAAGTTCAAAACACTCTGCCCTTTTGTGCTAGGTAGGAGACACATTCATATTAAGAAAGAGAAGTTAAGTGTACACCAGGAAAAGACACAGCACTCCACAGCTATCTGCAAAGGGTGCTACATGGCAGATGGATGGACCAAGTGACTCCCAACATCCCCTCCAGCCCAGTCTCCTGCACTTCTCATTACCCTGGCTGGCAGCTCTGCCCCTGCCCTCATTCATTCAGCATTTGTCACCGTCTGGGTATACACAGCCACCTTGGCCACGAGCCCTTCAGCATTTAGGGTGCAGAGCAGAGCACTGAGGAGGCTTCCCAGCACCATGGAGCCCAAAACACCCATTCTCCACTCTGCAGAGGCCTCTCCCAGAGTCCAGTGTTCCCCACCTCACTCTCCTCCTGAGGCACATCTGCAGCCCCCCCAGTACTGAGGCACCACAGTCACTCTAAGGGGACAGAAGGAAAACAGTTACAAACCTCACCCTCGTTTGCGTCAAGTGCAAGATACGTCCCTATGCCTTGCCTTTCCTAGCTCCTACCCACAGCACCACCAATATTTAAAGCAAGCTGAATGTCAGAAGCCTCTGAGACACTCCACTGCACATCCTTTGCCCTGGGGAGAGGATGAGGGACCACGTGAGAAGTGTCAGTTAAGTTCTTCAATGCTGCAAGAACATATGTGGGACAGAAGCTCTTTGACAACTCCCAGACACATGCCAAGATCCTCGAGAGCTTCCATTCATAACAGAAGAATGTTACTCAAAATCCCTAGAAACAGACAATTTCAAGAGCCACTTCTGCTGTGGTGCCAAAGGCCTCCCGCTGCAATATGGCCTGTCACCATTTGCTCCATGGCCTTTAATGAGTTCTTCGTGAAGGAGCCAAGCCTGCCTTGGGAAGGACACCAGGGGCAAAGCAGACCTTCCCCTTGCCCACATTTCAGCCTTTCCAGACATTTTTGGTGTTGAATGTCAGCACACTGCTCGATGCCCGGCTCCGGAAGACACGCTACCTAGCAGGTGAAATAACCTGGATCATTTCCAACTCTTGTTTAGCATCAAGAGCTCCAAAAATGCAGGAAGTTTCTCAGTGTCACTGAGCTGTGACTGGTGATGCTGCTGAAGGACAGCCAGTGAGCACTGCAGCAGGGACGGTGTTGGGGTCAGCACCCAATACTGCTGATGCAAGAAGAGGGTGACCACTACAGAGGATCCAAGGACAACTGTGCTTGAAAGCCTGGAGTCTTTTGGAGTGGGCTACATGCTCACCTTGAGCTAGTCTAGATTCTGACTGACCTTCCCACACACTGCTTCTCAGGAGCCTGGTGGAAAGCTGAGACAGGGCCACGTGGCACAGCCAGCAGCTGCTGTGTGAGCAGGAGGCTCTGCCAGGACAGGAAGAGGACAGTGGCAGCAGCCACTCGGTGGACTGGTGGGTTCCCACATGGCTCAGGGATAGCTGCTGGAAGTAGGCTATTTATTGCCACGTTCTGGATAGAAATAATCTGGATTATCTCACTTTATGGCTTTCCTGACCCCAGCATGAAGACACGGCGGCAGCTTTTCTCTCCCTCACCTTGCTATTTGCAGTTTCAAGGTACAAACACTCGCCTGCAGGGCAGAGGATAACGAGAAGCACTGTCCGAGCACAACTGAATCCACACTCGCTCCCCAGCCCGAGCCAGCAGCCAAGGGAGCGCCCGACTCAGCCCGGAGGATCTCAGAGCCCGGGGACTCCCCGCGACAGGCAACATCTGGATGTGCCATCGCTCTGTCTCGCTCAGGAGGGCGGCGTGGCGGATCTGCGGTGGTTCCCGGAGCCCCGTGGGAGGCTGAGACTTGCCCGCACCCCGCGGGAGCTGTCCCGTCAGCACCGCCCGGGAGCGGCCCCGCCAGCCCCCGGCAAACCGCAAACGCAGCTCCGGGACCAGCGGAGGAGCGGCCTCCAGGCTCTTGACAGCTCCTGAGCAGAGAAGCGGAGAGGGAGGTGCTGAGCTCCTCTCCCTGGTATCCAGCGATAGGACAAAGCTGTGCCAGGGGAGGTTTACACTGGGCGTTAGGAAGCGTTTGTTTACCCAGAGGATGGTCAAACACTGGAACCGGATTCCTAGAGAGGTGGTCGATGCCTCAAGCCTGTCAGTGTTTAAGAGGCATTTGGACAACACCCTTAACCACATGCCTTAATTTTAGGTCAGCCCTGTATAGGCCAGGCAGTTGGACTGGATGATCATTGTAGGGCCCTTCCAACCAAAATTATATTATTCTATTCTATTCTATTCTATTCTATTCTATTCTATTCTATTCTATTCTATTCTAAGCAGTGCTTCACAAATAAATGTTAGAATTACTCCACCTCCGGCTTTGTGCAGGCAGGTGACTGACAATGCAAAAGTGCATCCACAGAACCCTGGAATTTCCAGACGAGTACTCAGGAGTGAGCTGACAGACAATCTGCTTTCAGCAAGCCCTTGGCACCAGCACAAAGTTCATGCCAAGACAACTTGCTCAGTCTCCCACACATCACAAACAAGCACCAGGCACCTACTCTAAGGCAATATAATCTCCCTCAAATCTGTGATCAACACTCCACAGCTAGCAGCCCAAGTGCAAATCTCACCCAGCAAAGAGAGAGCTGACTCCAGCAGCAGCATTCCGCTCACTTCCTTCTCCAGCTTCAGGAAGCCGCACATTGACATTATCCCACCTGCTCAGCACCATCCCCCTCACATCTGCCAGAGTGATGCCTTCTATGTCCTCTCCTAAATAACTGCCCTGGAAACTACCACGGATAACAGGGGCCATTTTTAAAGTTAACATGGATCATTATGACTGAACTGTGTTACACAAGCACAAGACTCTTATCAATAAGCTTCTAAAAGTCCAAGTCCAAACACATTCCTATTTCTTATGTTACCAAAACCAGGTTTGAAGTCTAATAAAGAAAGGAGACTTTGGTGACCCAAAGAAGCTGGCTCAATGACACCCCCATTTCTGAAATGCCTGAAACTAAGAGGCAAGTATGAAACCAACTTGCTGATGCAATATCCTTCCCCAAAATTCTCTCATATCCTAGCATCACAAGCTTCTTTCTGGGCACACAGCCATGCCAAGGACATGAAGCTCCCACAACCAATGGGCCATGGGCAATTTACACAAAGCTCTGTCCTACCCATACCACCACCTGTGCTAGAACAGCTCAAGACATCTCACACAAGCTCCAAGGGAAGCTGAGAAAGCATCAGTGGCTGCAGGCAGGGCGAGTGTGTGCACAGCCAATGCTTTCCATGGACTAGCGTGGACTGGGGGAGGCTCTATAAATGTAAGGAGGTGGGCTGGGCAGAGAGGAACTGACTGCAGCTTAAAATATTTGGACTTCCTGCAAATGTGACTAGGGAGGGTGGGCAACAAAACCCAAGAGTGTTCTGAATGGGAACAGCTACACCCAAAATAAGTTGTCAAAGTTTCATTTTTACTGACTCAAAGCAGGAAGCCAAAACCACTTAATCAAGGATTGAAATCCAGACGGTGGCTTTGGAGCCTCTGGTTTCAGCAGCAGAGCCGGTAAAGGACTGCTTCTTTTACCAACGTCTGCCCCAACCACCTACTTCTGCCTAACATCACTCCACTCTTTATCAGCTCAGAAAGGTTTTGCAGGGCAGAATTGTAAAACAGGTCATGGAAGTAATCTGGGCTAAAGGTAATAAAACTCAGGACAAAGAACAAATATGAAGAAAATAGCTGGAGACAAGCAGGAACTAACTTCTGCACAGAAGCTGAGACATGACACAGTAAGTTTTCTTGTGAAGGGATACGGTTACAAGTTATCTGGCAGTGCACAAGCCAAGTCTTCCTGCACCATGTGTTACCACCTTGTCTTGTACCATGAGACACCAAGCCCGTGCAGCAAGGTGGCTCTATGGGGAGAGCACATCCCTGTGCAAGGGAGGGTGTGGGCCATCCTGACAGAGCCACCCCTGAAGGTCACACTGCAGGCAGCAGAGCCGTGTGTGCTCCCTCAGGGTGCAAGAAACCCCAAGCACTGCAGTCCAGCACCAAATTATTTCCTCACTGCAGGGTCTTTGCTCAGGAAAGCTGTCCCAGGAGATGTTTGAGCTCACTGTCCACACAACCTTCACCTTGTTACAACAATCCCTACTGCCAAGACACCAGACAGGCTCTGCACAGACCCACATGCCCAGAGCCTGGGATGCAGGGCAGTGCCACCCCATGCTCCCGAGTTTCTCTCAGCTGGGAGAGCTGTGGGTCCTGTCCTGCGCCAGAGAGATGCCCCAGCTGAACTGCAGCCCATCGCCCTACCGTGTGCCTCAGCACATCCCACTGGACTCGAGATGCTGAGTTTTATGTCGGTGTGAGTGGCCCTGACCAAAGACCAGACGTGATTTTCTGACCATATTGCAAATGGCCCTTTGAGCCCAATGGCGTCAGCAGTGACCGGCTGCTCCATGACACCGCAGCTTGCCTGGGGGCACAATTAGTCCCAGCTCTGCCGTGGCTGGCCTGGGAGACCACGATCCCCTCCTCACAGCTCTGGACTCTTCATCTACAACAGAGGGAGGGCTGCTCTAGGCAAAGCAGGGAGTCGGATACCCAGCCCTGGACTGGGGCAGGAGATGGGGAGCAGTGACCACTGGTAGCAATGCACAGGTAGGACAGCGCACGGGGCAGTGCAAGCTGCATTTGCTAATGCTGTAATGCACATCGCCTCTGCTCCCACCAGCAAGCAGGTTTCACTGGAAACATCAGAAAGATCCAAATGTGGGGGTGGGAAAACGCCATCGTTGCCGGAAGCACCACGGACTCCTCCATCCACACCACCACCCCGCAAGCTGCCGGTGGCAGAGAGCACCAGGTCCCTTTCCCTCCCGGCTGCACCGCGCTTCTCGCCCCCGCCGGGCAGCGGACACCAACCCAGGGCAGCACCTCTTGGCAGGGCTCCTGCAGGAGCCGGGACCGCACACCCAGAGCCAACATGACACAGCGTCAAGCAGCCACATCCTGCAGCAGCCACCGCTCCTCCAGGGTGACGTCAGCCTCCGCAAGAGCTGGCAGGCAGGACATGCTGTGCATGCCGGCCGCGCTGCTCCCAGACACCGCCTGGCTCCGGCACACACTGTGGCCTGTGTTCCTCACCAGCTACGACTTATCTACAAATTGAATTTCACACTTGCACGCTCCAGAATAAGGCACAGGTGCTAGAGAAGCCGCCCTCCCCCTCTGCACATCTGCCTTCCCCCTCGCCCCACCCCGCTGCTGAGCGCCGGGATAATGGCTGGCGGCTGCGGAGGAGCTCCTGGGCAAAGCCCCGACAGGCGCAGGAGGCATCGGCTCACGGCGGAGCTGCCACGCTCGGGGCAACATCAGGGCGAGGGGAGCCCTGGGGCCCCTGGCACAAGGGCCACCCACGTGTGCTGCTGGCACGACACAGCGTCCAAAACCACCCATCTGCAGCTGAACAAGATAAAAGCCCATCCCAGAGTTACTGGTTTCCCCAGAAACCCTACAGGCTTTCCCAGGAATTCTGGAAATGCGCAGATTTGGTATGTGCTCCAGGAAGCGACCTAAAGAGTTTATACAGTTGCCACAGGCAGAGACCACCATTAGCACAGGTTGTGTGCACAGCTGGCAGCCCGGACAGATGTGGTGTCCGTCACCTGGGAAGGACCTCAGACAGCCCAAGTGTCTGGTGTGCAGCCCATGGTGCAGCCCGAGCCCATGACAGCCTCTACCCAACTGGAGGAGCAGCTTCCTCAAGCAGAGGAGCCTGCCCTCAACAAGGCCATCAGCTGTTCCCAAACCAAAACCAAAGCTGGCGTGACTAAGCAGAAGACCATGGAAGCACCCTGGAGTGGAGAGTCAGCCTGCAGCCACGGCAGCTCCACGAAGTCTTGCTCATGCAGCCAGGGCTCACTAGAGACTGTAGGTCAGGCAAGCCAGCAGCTAGAAAGGAAACCCATTCAAATTTAATCCAAAATGTATTTTCTATTTTCCCTTGTAAATTTATCCTCCCATATTTTCTATCTTCAAGCACAAAAAAGCAGAAAGCCTAAAACCTCTGGCAAAAAATCCTTTAATGTGTTTTACTGCAAATACCACCTCGTGTTAAGAAATAAGCTGGACCGGAGCAAATCAGGCAGCCTGGAGATGCCCTGTCTCTCCAGAGGGAGCAGACCAGAATGAAGCAAGACATACAGGCACGCTGCAAGGACCAACAATGCCAAGGAAAGTCAAGTTCAAGTGCCAAGACAGCTCTCATGCTCCCTGCTGCTCCTCAGAGGTCCCTGAGCACAGCTCTGCCTCAGCAGATGCCCACTTGGAAGCATCGCTCCCAGCGGACACAGGAGGAGGTTTTTGTTACAAAGAGTAGGCAACCAACTGGCTCCTCTTAAAGTCGTGAGCATCAAAGTACAGCAGCTCCCTGTCCAAATCTGTGATCTCAGATTCTCAACCAGAGACCACAGTGGCAACAGAGACCAAAAAGACAGGACAGAAACAGAGACTGTTTCTCTCTTGAGGCACAGGACAGCTGCTATCCAAAGGAGATTTTGGGGTTTTGAGATTTTGTGGTTGCAAGGACACCCTTGTGCTGGCTGGACACCTCCCTCAGTCCTCCTGGAATTCATAAGGATGAGAAACAGCATCCTCTTCATGAGCAACGACCTCGCTTGACCTCATCCTGCTGCCTGCCAGCCAAAACCCACTGGGGACTGCTGGATCCCCAGCTCATCCCTGCATCCTCCTCTCCAAGTCCACTTCTCCCACAAAAAGCCAACCGCTCCCAAGCCAAGGCTCGCATCTCCCTGTTGTCCTTGCATGTCTCCGGGCTTCTCAGGAGCTGGGGAACAGGCCTTTTGGCATCCCACATTTGCCAAGGTAAGGCTGAACTGGACCCTCACCGGTAGCAGGACATGAGTCTTTTCTCATTGGAGGGTGTCCTGGGTTGCAGTGTATTCTATTACCATCGTCAGGATCTGTTGAAACCATGTTGTGCTGTGTCCCTTGCCTCCTCTCTCTGGACTATCTTCTGTTAATGGGCCAGCTGTCCAAACCAGGTGGGGCAGGGTTCTTTATCTCTCCCTGACCCGCCCTCCCTCTGCGGGGATATCTCCTGTTAATGGGCCATCCAGTCTCACCACATGACTGACAAAATTACATCCTCCCATTGTGAGATGCTCTGCCCAGAGGGAGGAACCAAGCATCCCATCCTGGATATAAGCTAAGATTTCCAACACCAGAGCCAGCCCTTACCTACTGGATTCCCAGAGGACAAGAGCTACCACTGGACCTTCAGGTGAAGACCAGACCTTTTCTACAGGATCACTGCTTCAATAGAACCATCGCTCCTGGAGGACTGCAGCCACCATTTTATCGGACTGCTACCAACACCCTGACTGACAGGGCGTCAGGTTGTATCCTGACTCTGTCAGTGGTTTCTTTTTGTATTATTGCATTTATTTTAGTTTTTCCTATTAAATTGTACTTCTGACTTGGAGTTTCTCACTGGTTTTGCTTTCAAACCAGCACAGAGGATAAAACCAGGAACAAAACTGACACTGACGTTTCCTGATGTGTATGAGAACAGGCAGGGACCGGGGATTGGAGGAGGGGGAGATGAAGATCAGATCTCTGGTGATCCCACAGTGCCTATCACCTGCAGCAAGTACCAGGGAATTGGGACAGCTCTAAGATGAGACTCCAGCTCTGCTGCCAGAGTGTCCCTGTGCCCAGGGAACCAGGGGAAGCAGAACTGTCAGGCAACACAGCACGAAGGGATATTACCATTAATTTTCAAACCAACTGAATTAGTACCTGATCAGTAGACAAAAGCCTGTCAGAGGTCTCCAGCAAAGGGTCCTGTGAAGGCGAGGCTTGGTGCTTAGCACAGGTCCTGTATCTCCCAGCAGGTGCACCTCCATCATGTGGGAAAGCATCCCACGCTCTCAGCGAGGAAGCAGGACTGAGCATGCATCTGTCACCCTGTGCTAAGCCAAGTAACAGAACTGGATGGGGATAAACCCATCCTTCTTTAGCAAAGCCCAGTGCTCCCTCCTGGCTCCACATTCCCTGGTGGGTAGAATGTTATGAAAATAACAGAGCAGACCAAAAGTCCACCTTGCTCTGTGTACTTGCAAGCAGTCAGAAGCACAAGAAACTCACAGCTCAGCAGCTGCCCAAGTCAGAGGTAGATCTCAGTGTATTTATTAGTTCTGGGGGAACCTCTTGTCCTTCTTGAAATCATCCTATTTCTCCTGAAACTAATGCAAGGTTTTGTTGTTCATGACACCTTGTCCTGAGGACTTCTGTGATTTGATAGCACATCTGCAAGAGACAATGCCCCTCCTCCTGTTTGGCACCTCCTGAGAGCTTAATTTGATGCGACCTTGTACTTGTATGAAAATAAACAATGAACAGTTAACCTCTCTCACTTCTCTCCTGGCCTCCTGTAGACACATCTTATCCATCTTCTGTTGTTTCTTTTCCAGTCTGAAGAACCCTGCCTTATTTAGCCATTTTTTTGCAGAGAGGCCACCAGACCTCTGACCAACTCTGCTGCAACTTCCAGGCATTTGTCTCCACAATGATCTCAACACCCACACATCTCTCCTGAGCTCCCCATGAGCAGCTCTAGAGACAGAGACACAGAGCAACCCCTGTCCCCTTCTCCTCCATCACTGTCCCATGAGTCCTCAAGTTGCTCAGTGGTGCCTGGAGTTATGTGAGGGCAGAGGAAAGACACAAAGACAGTTGGACTCACACATTCACCTTCACAACTCCTTTAGCACCAGGTACCAGCACTAGGACATGGACAGGGCCACCTCCATGGTGAGTGCCACGCAGACATTTTGGCCACGTTACAGACTTGGGTGTCTTCTCTCACTCCTTTAGAGCAGCACCAACTGCTCGATGAAGGCCAAGTCCCTGCAGCCCCTGATCACCACAAAAGGGCACTCTCAGCAGTCCCCTCCCCAAGCCCATCTCAGAAGCCTCCTGACCAAACTTTTCCCAGCCATCCTTGCCCTCAGCAGCCCAGGCCCAGACCCAAACAAGGCTCATGCACTGAACAAGCCCTGTAACATGCTCTCTCTGCAACCTTTCCCAAACTTTGCCACCTGCTCTGCTGGCACGGCCAGAGCATCTGGCCACCAGGCAAAGCTTCAGCTCTGCTTGCCAGGCACCTTACAGGATATGCTCGCACTGAGATGCAGTTTGAAAATAACAGATGTTACTCCACTGTTCTGCATTGTGCAGTGTCAGGAACAAGGCTTCTTTACCAACAATCCTCTGAGCTCCTTGCCAAGGCGGTCTCATCCCAAACCTGTGCACTCCCCAGCACAAAATCTTGCTCACAGACAGCCCCTGCCATGTGCTGTCCCTGCTGCCAGGCAGACAACATGGCAAAAGGAATATATTGCAGGAGCAGTTTCCACACACAACTTCAAGACTTAGCAGGAACACAGGCTTCATCACGGACTGCAATACCACATGACTACTGAGCCCAGACAAGCCTCCAAACTGCACATAACCTCCCATCCAGGGAAAACTTCCAGGAGCTACACAAACCAGACAGAACCCTGCAGCTGCAGCCAGAAGCACCCATGTCTTTCCACTGCTCCCTCTTCATCCCCATTTCCTCTCAGTCAGACTCGCTCCAGGGTCTGAATGATGTGGGTTCAAACTGGCAGCTCTGGCAATTGCAGGACCATTTATTCATTCCCCTCACACCCACAGCAGAATCCTGCTGAGGCCAGCAGCACACAGTGCTGGTCGCAGGCTGCTCCCTGCCCCCAGCTCCGGGGAGTATCATGGTAGGAGACCACCAGAGCATTCAGTCCCCCATCCAGCACCACCCAGCTCAGCTCAGTCCTCAGACCCAGCTCTCCTCGAGTGCCCGGGCAGCAGGATCCCACCTGCCTCCTGCTGCTGCCGTGCCCTGTGCTGGCTGCGACCACCTCCCCTCTGCGCCGACCCAGGAGCCACAACGCCCTTGGCTGCCTTTCAAAGCTCTGTCAGTGGCAGCCAATAACCACGGACCACCAGCGGAGGAGTCTCTGTCTGGGATCCCACAGGGAGCTGGTAACTTCCATCCCAGTGGCACTGGAAGTTCTAAGGACAGAGCCAAGCTGTCCCTGCCCCATCCCTCTGCACTTGGTGCACAGCCCCAGGATGGCAGAGACACAGCCCCTCTGTGCTCTGCTCTGAGATTCCACAGGCTCCTCTGCAGCTCCACAACTTGTTGCACAGACACACGCTCCATGTCCCCATCCCCACCACTTCCCACCATCCTTGCACCCTTCTACTGTTACTGCATCCCTCCAGCTGCCACCCGTGCAGCATGGACACTTGCACACTGCTCTGTCTGAGGCCACAGTAGCTCCTGGACAGCGAAGAGAGCTTCCTTTCTCCCCTGCCTGCTGCAAAGAAATACTTTCTAGAAGGAATGATACAAGAAGATGGCAGCAAATTGCTTGGGAGGCAGCAGACTCGCTGTGGCTGGGGGGTTTAGGAGCTGGCTGAGCTGATGCTGCTTGGGAATTGTTTAGATGGAGTTTAGAGACTTGACGACCTCGAGGTCCCTTTCTTATCAGGTGTCCTAAAACACCTCCTCCCTAGACACAAAGGCCAACATGGACCTGCCAGAGGATTTTGGCAGTCACTGTCTCCTTGCTCTTGCTGGCGGACGTGATCCTGATCAAAAGACACCTGGAACAAATCCCTGTCTGTGTTGGACGTGAGCACCCAGAGCAGACCCCACAGAGAGCCAGGACAGACACAGCCACCACATCTGGAGCCTCAGCAAAGTGCTCTGCCAATTCTCACGCTGCCTTCTGAAGCTTTGGCAGGCCCCTGTCCCTGGGCAGCCTGCTCAGTAGCTCCGCTCACGACTCCCAGGTTCTGGCTGCCCTCACTACCCTGCTCTCGAGCACCTTCCCTCCAGCCCTTTGGGACAAAAGCCTCTACACAGGGTCTGGAAAAGAGACAGCCCCAGATGAAAAGTGCAGGGCAACCCCCTTGGCATGGGCTCAACCTTCCTCTCCAACGAGGCTGCCCTAGATGCTCATTGCTGTTGAATGTGGGCAATTGGAGGCTGTGCAAGGCAGCACCACGCAGACCCTGCCAAGACGGGCACTGCAGCTCCCATTTCCTCAGCACAGCGCTGTGCAGGGCCCTCACACCCATGTCCAAGGGCTGCCCTGCACCTTGGCAGCTTCTGCTCGTGCTCTGGAGGTTGAGAGCTGCATGTTTGCAGGTGTCCAACCAAACTCCACATCCCGACTGCACATGTAACCATGGCAACTGCACATGCGAGTGGCAAAGCCTCGAGCCCGGCTAACTGCAAATGCAAATGAAGCAAACACATGCACAGTGCTAAAAGTGTGACCTCTAAATGTCAGGCTTTAACCATTTTTCAGACACCAGCTCTGGTGGCCGCCACCTGCAGCCTGCAGAGCAGGAAGAGGTCTGGTTCCAATGGGGTCCTCTGGGTGCCCAGCCCTGCACCAGGTGGTGGCATGGGTGCTTGGGTGCATCCCTGGCACAGGCATTTCCCAGAGCTAAGAGTGACTCCTGCCTTGGCAACCAGCAGCTCCCTCTCTGAGGACACATCCACTCCTTACCCAGCTGGCAGATGCTCCCAATTCCACAGAGCACCCTGGTTTGCAGAGGAAGGAAGGTCCCACTAGGCTGACACAAAGCATGGCCAGCACAGGGGCTTGTGGGGAGCTGGCTCTGCCATCACCTGGGGCCAAGCCAGCAGCAGCATCAGATGAAGCACTCCCAAAGGATGGAAGGAAAATCCCAGCCTTTCAGGGATGTCATGTCAGAGCCACCTCCCCAAGGGAGGTCTGTGGCCTTGGGAAAGGCTGCCAGTAGAGGCATAAGGAGATGTCACCATTTGGGAGAGTGTGGTCCAGAAACTGACTGTCTGGACAAAGGCCTCAGGTCCCATCATTTCTCTCCCTTGCTGCTCACAGCACCGGATGCAGACAGACCTCAGCACTGACCATCACCCACCACACCTGTCCTGCTCCATGGCTTTGAGCACGACGGGGTCAAGCTCAGGTGAACGGTGTGAGCTCCAGCCACAGCGCACATCGCTGGGGCCACCAGCAACCACTGCACCCACCATCCACTCAGGGACGGATGGATAGGTGGATGAACGGATATCTGGCCTGCTGCCCCGCTCAGGGATGAGCATGGCCAGCTGTTTGACAGCAAGCCTGCCTCCGACTCAGTCCCTGGCCCAGGAGAGAAATAGGGAATGTCCTTTCACTCCAGGAGCCCAATGGCTAATGTCATTCCTAATGCTATGCCAAATAAACTGAGCCAAGGGGATCTCCTGCCTGCCCTTGACCCAGGGATGCTCACACCAGCAGCCTCATGCCTGTCAGCACCAGGAGCATCCTTGCACCTCAAATAACCCACCCCCAGGGACCTACAGCAGTACCCCCAGGACCTACATCACACCACAGACAACCCACAGCCCCGGGGAGGATCCCAATCCCTGGAGTGAGAGCGCTCCAGCCCGGAGAGCCCCTGCTCCCCGCTCTGTGCCGGGTCTGACGAGCCGGGCCGAGCGGGACCAGGCGGCCCGGCGGATGCGGGGCGGGGGCCGGGATGCGGGCCGCGCAGCTGAGGCGGGCGCACAATCCCCCTTTCAGCACGTCGCCATGGCAACCCGCCGGCTCGCCGCGGCCGCTCATCCGGCCCCGTTAACCCTCGCCGTTACCCGTCGCCGCCGCGCTCGGCCCCACCCGTTAACCCCCGCCCCGCCGCGCCCCGCTCCGACGCCCGACTTCGGGACCGCGACCCGAACCGGGACTACCCCCCGCCCCAAGAGCCCCCACGGCCGGCGCGGCGGCTAGCCCCAGCCCCGCGCCCTGGGGCCGGTCCGGTCCCGTCCGGCCGCTCTCCCCATCACGAGCCGCCGCGGGCCGGGCCGTGCCGGTCCGTGCGGGGCGGGACGGGGCGGG
>VWPU01020390.1:0-43589 GCA_013398955.1 Callaeas wilsoni
GGGCTGCAGCCAAAGCAGCTTGGGAAGAAGGTGAGGGAAGGATTTCTGCCCCTCTGCTCCACTCTGGTGAGACTCCACCTGCAGTGCTGCCTCCAGCTCCGAGGTCCCCAGCAGAGGAAGAACATGGACCCATTGAAACAAGTCCAAAAACAACTTCTCTAGAACTTTCACATTTTTGAAATCCTGGTAGCCGCAGTTCTTAAAATACAATCATGACTTTATTTTTCCCCTGCTGCAATGATTGGCTGAATAGGAAGCCAAATATTAACCCATATAACTCCTACCTCATGAGCTGGAAAATCTTTTACCCACTTGAGATAACACACTCCCACCTGGAGCATGTAAAGGAAGAGGTGTTGTGTGAGGACATCCCTGCTTGCAGATGCCACATGGACACTGCCTCTCCACACAGAACAGATATGAGATTTGGCATATCCATGTAGTAAGTGAAAAATGGTAACATTTTCCAAAATTTTCTAAAAAATCACTTCCTGTGTAGTATATTTTTGAAGGTTTGCTTTGTTTGAAGAAAAGAAAACAAAAAAATTTGTATTTTAATAGCATTTCAGGAAAATATTTCAGCCATCTCTCTTGCTTCTGCGAAGTTTCTGCAGACGCTTTAATACAGCATACAATATAATAAATACATAAATATACACACAATAAATTTAGATGCAATTTAAATACAATTATTACTCTCTTTAAAGAATAAACATGTCAAGCATCAAAAAACCATTCTAGCTCTACTATGCTTCAGTTTGAGTCAAAATACCATTTGTTCCTCTTCAATGAATATTTGAGGGAATAAAATGACACACCTGTTAAATTAACATGTTTAATGTGCAACAAAGCTGTTCATTTGTAGGGTAAATAAGTTAAAAATTTGATTCTCATGTATTCCACTATTCAACCTGACTGACTGCTGAACCTCCCTAATCAAATACATCTACATGATATTGTAAGCTACATTACAGTACATTATTAGCTTGTAAAATGAAATTGCTGCAAAGTTATGTACTGTATATTTGAAGCAGTAACAAATTTACTGGTGATAGATGAGCTAATGGATACATTGTATTGCAATAAATATAAATTCAGAGTAGCAATTGGAAAACATTAACATTTTTATATATGAGTTTAGGCATTTATGAGGCTGATCCAGCTAGCAGTAAATACTGAAGAGGTATTCTTCCTAGCTGCCATTTCTTTTTTGGAACATTGTGAGTAAAAAAATAAGTGCTCTTTCTTTGCATCCGTGCTTTTATACCCAACATAAGAGACCACTGATGGAATTTTGGTAAGTACCTATTGTTCTTTTCTCTATGGAAAAGTTCTCTGTACACTTGATCTGCAGGTCAAACCCAAACCCTACTTAATAGTAATTTTCAATGGCTACACTGTCAGCGTTTCTTCTGCCCAACACATCCTTCAGTTTTTCTCTCCCAATTTCCTCTTGAGCTGCTGAAACTATCATTAACTATCTAACAACTGCTGTTGTTTAAAAAAACAAAGCCATTTCAGGAAAAGAATCAAAAATAAAGTGAAAAAAAACCCAGAAAACAGTAGCCAGATGCAAATGCTGGAAGCAGGTCTGGAGATGTCTCCAGGTATCCAGGCATCTTTCATAGAAATTTCTGAGGGAATGGGTCCTACATGGTCTTACAGCTGGTAAGCTGGTACTGCAAGCAATTCCCTCTGCCAAGGCAAAACACCAGGACAACTGTATTCCCCCTGAGATGTATAACATTAGTAGCCAGATTTTGGATATCATCCATTGTAGAAACCAGAGGACAGATGGGAGTTGAGGTGTGTGGTGCAGGAGGAAAAGAAGGAGCAAGCCACAAGGCAAGGGATTTGACCTAAAGCTTATAGGATGAGGACAATGCCGAAAATTTTTATATGGAAATGTAAAGTTGGTTAAGAACCATCTTCATGTGCTCAGACCTCGTCTTGCAGGCTGGCTGAGTGATGTTTGCATGTGTGTTCTTGCACAGTGATGTTTTACGCAGCAATATTTACTTGACATTTGCAGCCAGTATATTCTTCGCATACTATCCTTTTCTTTCCAACTTAGTAAAATAAGGGGTGTGTTGCGGACTCATGCCACAATGCATTTGTGATAACAGGAGAAGCATGTCAGAATGTGGATGCAATCATAGAGTTACTGGAACAGGTAGAAATACAATAGTGTTTGAGTATTGCAATTCAGATTAATGTGAAGTGCTGTTAGTTTGCTTGTCACTGAATATCCTTTTAATTATGGAATCTTGATATCAAAACATGCTGCATTTTGGTAGAGACCAAAGCTATATGCCACCATTACTCTAAATTTATAATGATGATTATAGTAGATGTCACCTACCTTTTTAGAAAAGGTAAAGCACAAAGGCAGGTGAATTAATCAAAATCTGTAATTTTATGCACTAAAAGAGCTGTAATACACTATTTCCAAGCAAATAGACAGGTGCTCTGAAAATATGGGAGTGTAAGGAGCATAGAGGGATCTCTGAGCAAATTTGAATTTGTCCTAGACTACTTATGTCATCTTGTGAATTACTTCACTTCACTGTGCTGAATATGAAGTGGATATTCAATTATTCATAGGTAATATAGCCCATTCCACAGTCAAACAAATCAGCAAAAATCACAACTGGCTAAGACTTTCTTCCAATCAGTACTGCTAAAAACTATTATTGTACAAGGACAAGTAAAATAATTTAGTGAAGCCAAAAAATATATGACACTTTCTTTGATGAGCAGCTTATAAATCTGCCATTTGTCTGTTTTTAAGACCTATTACTGTAGCATATGCAGGACTTACAAGTGCTCATGAATGTATCTTAGCACACTGGCAAAGTCAGAAAATTTCATGATTCTGAGACGAAGTAAGTTTACACAAGGAGAGACACGAGTGCCTCCCAGGTCTGGTAGCACATGGCCACAGGTCAGCTCACACGACAGCGGGATTCAGGCATGCATGCTGCTCCTCGCAGCTCTCATATAGACACGCATTCAGGTTTCTGTAGGAAACCTGGATGCACAGAGCAGAAAGAAGCTGTGGTGTGATGATTTGGGCTGGAAAACCAGATCAAATCACAGAAGGCAACCACCTGGCAACCCAGGCACAGCCAAAGCTTTTGAGCCATAGACCTGACATTGCCCTCTATGCTGCGAACTCAGGAGCTCATTAGTGTAATCACAAAAACACCAGAAAGGTAGATGATATTTCATTACATTTGGAGAGGTGACTCTACTTTTTTTGGCATCCAGTGACAACCCTTTCAAAGACAGTGGTGCAGGGTTGATGCTGCTCTGATCTGTTTTTACATTGATTAATATATATGTTCTGTATCCTTCTGTTCTTCCTGTATCCTCTGCCAAGGGAAAGAAGGATAACTCTCTCTTCTAGGAGCACAATCTTGTCCTTAAACTTCACTGAGGAAAACTATTGGAGTGTCTGAGCCTTTATTTTTTTCTTTTGTCCTAGTGTTAACACACTTGTTTTGGCATATCATCAGGTCCCATTGTCAAACTCCCCAAAATTAAACCTCTTTAGTAGTTCCCTGATAGATAGTTTCCTGGCAAGAACTGTAAGCTGTACTTTGCCTTATATTTTTCAACACTTTCGTGTCAGAGTAATTTTCATTCTTCTACGATTATCTGTTTCTTTATTCTTAGGTGCAGCGATCTGAGCTTTTTGTAGCTTCCTATGGTTCCTTTCCCTCCTGTGGTCTGACACTATCCAAAAGTTGCAAGACTATTTGGACAGATATATTTGTTTAAAAAAACCTAACCTATCCTGTCACCAGGTCCATGGGAGAAATAAAAATTCAGCCTGATTTTTTTAATTAGCTTCTCTCCTAACATATTTTGAAGAGACTTATTGGAAGACAAGAGCTTAAGTTTGTCTTGAAATTCTGCTTTGATCAGCCAAATATACTTCATTCATACAAAATGTCCTCACAACATTCTGTCAAAATTAGGTTTGAAAAGAAAACTTCCAAAGATTACTTGACTTGTTTTGCTCTTGAAATCTACCATCAAATCGTGGAAGAGGAGAGCATAAAGTCCTTGAAAAATCACAGCTTTGACCACATAGGAAATACAAGGTGTTTGGCTTTTCAAAACTAATTTTCCACTGATTCATACTATCCACATAAGCAATGCGATACAGAACTACACAGAAATATACAGACAAAATGCCTCACTTTATTTTGTTCAATGTTAATTCATTTTGCATAGAATTTTAGGCAAAGGTTCAAATTAGTTTTTTAACTACTTTCTCTTCACAATTAA
This sequence comes from Callaeas wilsoni, assembly GCA_013398955.1. Taxonomy (NCBI): domain Eukaryota; kingdom Metazoa; phylum Chordata; class Aves; order Passeriformes; family Callaeidae; genus Callaeas; species Callaeas wilsoni. The sequence continues at coordinate 4,297 of VWPU01020390.1, forward strand.
TATATTCCACAGTCTTGACTCTGGAATACATTATTTTTTCAATACATCCCTTTGCCGACTGTGAAGAATTAATTCTTCAAACTATTTAGTAGACAAATAGTCTATGGCTTAGACCAACCAACTCATTTTCACTTGTGGATTTGAACTCACAGGTCAGATTCATCAACACGATAATGAGACATTTTCTATATTTCAATTTTTAACATTTTTCATATCCATATTCATTAAAATTTAAAATATTATAAATAATAGATGGTTCTACTGATGTCTGTTAAATAAATTCCATAGGAAGAAAAACAAGAACTTTGTAACTGTTGAGTTACACTATTATTTACATTTATAATGGGTTGCGTTAAATGGATACCTTAGATAATTTTTACCAAACCATCATAATTTATTAGTACTTGCATCATAAGGAATAGAAATATTCATGTTTTGTTGAGAAATTGAAAGGTTTGCAGTAGTTACTGCTTGTTTTGTCAGCCTAGTTTTGTCTACAGATAAAATTCAAACCAAAAAATTTGGTGTTCTGTTCTTGATTGAAAATACACTCCCTATTTTTATGCGACAAGAAAATTTCATGCTGCTTTTCATTTATTGTTTCACGATATTCATATGGCACTGCATGTTAGGGAAAATGACATAGTCTTACCTCTTCCCACTTCTTGGATTTTACACATAAATTATTTAAATTGTTTAGATTTTTTTTCTATACACTCTGTATTTTTATGTTGTCCACCACAGCTATAGGGAATGTTACTACATAGAGGAAAGTAAAGATTCATCAGAAGTTACATAAGTAAGAAGACAGAGCTACAGCTCTGCTCAAAAATAATACATTTCAGTTTGCACATGAGAAACTCATCCTCAGCATTTCCCCCTGCTGTTTGTTTATTTGGCTGGTCCAATCTCAACCAGTCTCTGCAGCATGTTACTCTCAGTAGCCAAAGTGTGCCTAATAAATAAGTGACACCAATGAGCACTGGAGTATGAGTTGCAATAACTCTGGATTGTGGAAAGGGTTTTTTTAATACCTTTTCAGAAGCTGTGGCACTTCTCTGTGCATTGCCAGGAGTGGATAGATACGCAGTGCAGCACACTACACGTGGAAGGGTAAAAGCAATGCACATCAGCAGTGATGATTTTGCAGAGGGTCCTGTCCGTCCTGAGGCATCTATGTGGTGAACATGCTGCTAATAGCACCGTATATCACAGCTGCTATAAGAAGGGTCAGCACCTCCATAAGTGCTGCTCAAAAGGACCAAGTCTTGCGTAGATTAACTACTTGTTAATACAAAATCAGTATCACAGCATGTGGGGTTTAAATGCTGTATTCCAGGAAGCCTCTGCTGTCTTGGATTTGACACAAGATTCAAAACCACATGTGCTTTTAGAACTAGCCACAGGTGTGTCCTGGCTCACCTGAAGTTCTCCCCCTTTCCCTTGCTTCCTCGAAAAACTTCTTGCAGACAATTAGAATGAAAAAAGAGATGGACCTTGTCCATAGCATAAATACACTTGAGTAGGAAATTACTTTGAAGCCTGATGTTAATCTGTCAGGCAAGCAAAGAAATAAATCAGTTTCAAATCTTGGATGAGCTCAAATTAACTGAGATCAGCTATTCCCAAGGCTGTTCTACAGACTAAGAAAACAGAGGTAATCCTATTTAATTAGGCTGAAGAAAGGTGCTCAGACCTTTGTATTCACTGTGCCTGAAACAATTTCATCTAATGAAAAATGCCAAAACATGTCTCACAGAGGAGTTTACTGATTCCAGTGATAAACCTGTCAGTGGAGTATTCCCAGAGAGTGGGATAAAGACTCCTGGACACATTTCCATTTGTATCAAACTGCTGAAGCTCCACAAGCCTGCTGACTAAATATTTCTCCATGCTAAGTGTTAAGCAGACAGAGAGCAAATGAACTAATACAGTGTTTGGGTAGCATGTTCATTGCTCCATTTGAGAGACATATATTCAAAAACTCCTGAGCTATCTTAAATATTCAAATAAGAAGATCACCCAGATCTTGATGAGCCTGAAACAGTTAGTCCATCACAAGAGAATGGTGAAATAGTCCATGCCTTAATGTGTACAGTCAAGACCCATGACAACAGTCTGTCGAAGTTTTACAAATATTTGAAAAGATCCACTTTGAATAAGAAAAAAACATGCATTGTAAAAGATGTCATAACTTTTCAACCCATTTTCTTTGACCTGTGGTACACCTTAAAGAGAGGAGTTTGTTCTGTGTATAACACGGGACAGAAGAGGTAATATGCAGCATGGATCTTAATAATGGTCCACCACTCGGAATATAGAATCTCACAAATACTCACAATACTCACAAAATCTCACAATACTCACAAATACAAAATTCTCTGACCAGAAAATTTGGATATTTTCACTATTTAATAATAAGTCTCACTATCCCTTTTGAAACTAATTATAAACCTACGTTGCCACTGAAATAGAACTCTTCTAAGTGCATGTTCAATAAATGGTTTGTATCTTGAGACACTCCTTCACTGCCTTCCACACCTGGGGAGATTTTCCTTGAAACAAGCTCTGTCAAGACTTCCCATTTTACAAAGATTGATGACATGTGAGGTATTACTGGCATAGAGCCTTACAGTGCCTGCAAAAGATTTCAGCCTGGTTCAGCTACCCAAGAACAGACATCCCTGCTTCTATGAGTCTGCTGTGTCATAAGCCATACAACTCTGCCCTCTTCAAGAAAAATAAGTTTAAAAACATAGAAAAGGAGAAAAAACAAAACTTTCAGGGACCACAGGGAGTACAAGGTGTCCTGGTCAGGTGGAGGTCAGTCAATCTCGGCACCCAGAGCCAAAATAGACCAAATCAGCATATATCTCTCCAAGATTATACACTGTTAATTCACCACATAGGCTGCTCCAGAGAAGCCATATGTTCTTATGCTCTCCCACGAGCAGTGAGAAGACAGTACAGAACATTGCACACAACTTCAGTGGTAAGCTGACATCAGCTGCCTATCTCACTCTTGACCTAACTGCTCCATAGTGTTTGCAGCAATTATACCAGTTCCTGAATATTTTATTGTGAGCTGAACTGTGAGCAATCATTTTGGTTAGAGCTCACCCAAGGCTGGGTCCTAATGCCACATTTCATTTTCTTTTTTTTGCAACCAATTTAATTTGGCTTTTCAAAATGATGATATGAGCATCTAGTGCATGCTTGCTCCCTTCAGAAAGCAGCAAAATGTCGCTTTTGGATCGCGACTGAGAGCGCGTTGAGATCATGGATTTCGTTTTGCTGGTCTGACTCACTACCTGCAAAGTAAACACAGAATAATGCAGGAAATTACCATGTAAATAAGTCATTAAAATAAACCATTAGAAGTGGATGTTCTGAGCCAGATATAATGTTTAGTGTAATCCTGCTTATTTACAAAGCATGTCTGTATGTGTTCTATCCACACTTGTAATGAGCATCAAAGGGCACTTTCCCAACACGGAGCTCCCACACTTATGCTGCAGTCAGATCTGTGCCCAGCAAGATGCATCTTTGAGCTTACTCTAAGAGTCCTGTTCTCAGCTAAGTTCATGGACAGCCTTTTCAGTGTAGCAGCTTTCAGGGTTGCAAATCCACTGTTCTAGACTGATTTTCAGTGATTTTCCTTAATTCTGTACTGCTCAGGGCTTTCACCTACCATTTTCGTTTGGATTTGGTATATGCAGAGGCCTATTCTATCTAGATACTCAGTAAGTTTTAGCGAGATTCACTGATTTAAGAAAAAAACCCTTTATTTGGGAATTTGAATCTCCCTTGAAGACAGACATTAATGCCATCACTAAAAGAGTGCTGTTACACATCATGACTTTTCATTCATTGTGAAATAGAAAAACTTTATGCAGTTTGCTGCTGAAGATCTGTTTTTAATTCATAAATCATGTTAAGATTTCAGTTTCAGGTAGAGTTCTGTAACGCTTGTCTTCCTAGATAAACAAAAAGTAAAAACATTTGTGCTTCATATGTCCTTTCATAATGAAGTGCAAGGGGTGACTAAGTTCACCTCACCTGTATGACATGCTACAACACCCAAATAGAAATTGAATCAGTTTCATTGCAAGTTTCATGCACTGATATTCCTTCCTTTAAATTACTGAATCCTGCTGTACCATCAAGTCTTCACTTTTTCAAAAGGTTGTACTGGAAAACCAAGGGCCGACTCTGTTCTGTCACAAAAGAGCCAAAACCTTCCATTTTGCCGAGCCCTCTCATGGTCTTTAAAACCAGTCTTCAGTTCATCTCCTCTGGTGCTGGCACCAGAACTCACTTCTCTGAGTTGCCATTGACTCCTGTGAGTTCTGGATCATGTTCTTGGTGAATGGAGCTAAGGATGTTGGTCAAAATGAACTGTGACATGGTAACCAAAGATATGAGCACTTATGTCACTTCTGTATAATTAACACCTGTGTGTACTCTTCCCTCTAGTCTGAGAAAACCAGGGAGGCATTGGTTATGGAGTCAGAATTAATCAATGGAATTTTCTGTAATTTGCAAATATATTAAAAATGCTTTGACAAATCTTGGATTCTTTAACCAGATTTATGCAACTCAATTCAGGCTGAACTCTTACTGAACTGTGTTCCAGTTTCGCCTGAGTAACAGTGGAGCAAGAATGTGAGAAAATCTTTTGGTACACATTGATGAGCTTTAAATGTCAAATATTTTGACCCTAAAATGTAATATTAAAATGAGATAGAATGATCTATTTTCTTACTAAAATCTAGACCCTGAAAGTTTCATCTGATTATTTCGTTTAAATGTTAGGGACTAAATGAATCAATGGGGACTATAGGTAAAACAGATTGATATACACTGTTTCCATTACTGCTAGTGGGCATTGCAAACCCAAAGACTCTTCACACATTCATAGGAAAATAAAAGCTCTGCCTTGTTTTCCTAGCAAATGTAACTTATATTTTCAGTATTTAACACAGAGATATATGGCTTTTCATAAGAGGGGTTAAAACAATAAATGAACCTTGATACAAAAAAAAAGAGGAATCTGACAGCTGAACTGAGTCAACTACATAGATTAGATAGGGAGAGGAAATTAGAACTAGCACAAAATGCTAACAAGCACAGAACAAATAAATGGATAACAGAAAGGAAATTGAACCAATAAAAACAGCTGCAAAGGGATATTTTTGCCATGATTTCAGGCCTAGCAGTTTGAAGAGGACAGAAACATTTCATTGTTGAGCAGCACTTTTTAAAAGATTTTTTTCCTTTTACATAATTATGTTTTACGTAAATTCAACGTAATTACATTTGAAAACTATTTTCAGAATCACAAACTTCCTGTAACCATGGGACTGCTGAATTAGCCTGAGGTTCTAGAGATCATCCTTCTTTTCTCTTCTCGTGAAGGGGAAGGAAAAAAGGAGTCCTATTGTCTTGTCCTCAAATATCAGACAGTACAGAGACATTAATGGTACCTATATGAGATGCCATGCCTTCCCCTGCCCTTGTACTCCTTTCTTCTCAGTTCATAGCATCTCCATACTTTGTGATTTTTCTCATTCTGACCAGTTCCAAAAGATTTTTAAGGCTATTATGGAGGGTAGGTCCCTCAATCTGATAGACTACACAATTAGAAGATATATAAGGATATTTTTAAAGAAGTTTTCTTTCTTCTGGGTGAGAATGATTTTGTTTCCAGTCACTCCAATGTTGAATAAGTCTTTTGGTTCCCTTTACAGGTCTCCAGCCATTGATGGAGATGGTTTCTTGATGTTTTTTCACTAAATACATCTGCAAAACACCAGCTTTTATGGAGAGGACAAAAATGGCAGTTTACAAACAGAAACAGAAATCCTTATAAGCTGCCTCCTCTGGAATCAGCCTGAGATGAGGCTGCAATCCTCCAGCCAAGCAGATGGTGCTGGCTCCTCTTGGATGAAGCCTAAGGAACCATTGAGTTAATCACTATAATACAACTGGCTCTGGTTAATGTCAGCCACCAACAAGTCAAAAAGGGTGTCTATTCTGCTATATCAGAATATTCTGACAGTATTCTATTTGTATATTTTTTAAGATTTCAGCTGAAGCAAGCAAAGCATGCTTAAAGCCAACACTGTCTGCCACAGCCTTCAGGGTAGACCTGATGGACACCTGCAGCACACTAGAGGGTCAGCAGTGTTTTAGACATAGAATTCACAAATTACTTTTTTAAAGCTAACTAATTAGTAGCTAGACATGTAAACAAGCCATATGTCTAATGCATTTGTTTCTTTTCATTTGTTTCTTTTTCAAGTTTTTTACCTACACATCTGTTTTTCACAGGGTAAATTTCTGGGAAGACATCCTTTTCCAGGTGCTTGAGGCTTATCATTCAAAATGGTGGTCATTTCTGGATTACAACCTTATTTTGATACATACATATATATTAGCTTTATTATTCATTAATCTTATTAAAAATTCTTTTGATCTCTGTTACTGAGTTTTTTAATTCTCAATGTATCCCTCCATTAATATCACTTCCTAAAATAAAATTTAGAGGTAATGTTCTCCCATGTTTGATTTTACAGGTTTGGTTTTTCTCCCAGAAGAGCTTGTACAGTAACTTCTTATTGAACATATTCAGATTCCATGTCAGGTATGTCTTTCTGCATTTTGGTTGTGTTCAATCCAGGTAAGACCGTATATGATATTTTTTAAGGTCCTAGCAGTACAGAGACTCTCTGTATGGGTTATTTCCAAAAAATCAGGCTTTTGAAGTCTCTGGCTGCTGTTGACATTTTTAGGTAGCTAACATAGCTAAAAATTCTGGGCACGATCCCATCTCTGCAAACATTAACTGTTAAATATAGAGGAGAAGGGTGAGCATGCGGTGTTAGAACAGCTCCACAAAGAACACACATACAATACTCAAAACTAAAATTTCTCTGCTTTGATTGGCCTTGTAGTCTAGAGGACACATAAGAAAACTTCTTCCTTAATTCTCAAGTGTTGTTGTTTTCTTTTTTTTTTATTTGCAAGGGAATTCTTCTTCAAGTTTTCTTTGCTTAAGAGTATGTGCTGGGAAACTCAGTGACTTCAGTTAAGGCTCTTGAGTTCTATGACAAAAAAATAAACAAGTTTAGAATTTTGGGAAATGTAATGGAACTGACTCTCTTTTTTCCATGAACTTTATCAAAAAGATCTCTATTGCTGTTGTAGAGTATGAAGCAGTCACCGTGACATATAAGAATAATAAAAAACATGCAATCTTATATGCATATTAGGAAATCTGAGAAGCTTTGAGATCTGAGGATGACGAGATTCCCTCTGCAATTCCATATTGTAATGAAATAAGCATGGGAGTGAAAATCCAGAATAACTGAATTCCAGTTAAATTTCTATTCTCAATATATTTGAAATGTACCTCATGCTTATGCAGTACAACATTTACATACTTAATTTTTAAAACCCACAGCATTCTAGCAAAGATTTATTCCTGTGTGATGCTCTCATGTATATGTAAAACTTGTTTCTCCTTTAACAAGGGTCATTGAAATCACAGAACTGGACCTGACAGTGAAAGATATTCTGTGTACACAGACCCAGGTGGTACTGTTAGAAAATAATCTTATTATAGGTCAGTGCCAGTGGTTTATTTTCATCTGATTGCTATGCTACAAGGATGAAAACAGGAAAAAAAGAAATGAACACATGATTGTGAAAACAAAATGTTTCCAAAGACTGTGTTCTCCTGCAGCCTTCTGTGTTCACTGACATATTTTTAGCAATATTTTGTCTCCATTGTAGCCAAAACTAGTTTATGACATTTCAACCACTTCTTTGGGAAAAGATTACAATAAGTTTCATGAGACTTATTATTCTCTTCCCATATACTGTGCAAAGAGAACATTACTGCTACATATGGGAGCTTCTATTTCAAGAATTATTTAGCCCCACCTGAATAGCTAATAGTAAATATAAAAGCCTAAGTTTAGGATTGAAAATTCACTGAGTTTTATGAAAGATGAAGAAAAATACAGGTCTAGTGGTAAGGCACTAACTCTTTGACTCAGCCAGAGAACTTCTGTGCAGCTTTTTATTGCGTTTATCTTGGGCTGTTTTTAGCCAAAGGGGAACATAAATGGCATTACTAGGTCTAAAAAAGTGCAGCCTGTTCAGAGTAGCCATAGTGGTACAGCACCAGTGGCCACAAAGACAGCTAGAAAGAGCTCAAATCTTGGCAGCATTTTCACAGAGACACTGTCTTCCAGCTGGTTCGTTTGACACACTTGGTAACAGAATCTGGTACAAAAGGAATATTTAGGGGGGAAAAAAACCCTCTTTGGTAGCTCTGGGCTTTGTTTCAGCCTGTAACTAACTCCAGCTACAGGAAGTATACAGTGAAAGATCAAAGTAAGAGACACTAAGTGAGCCTGTTGAAAAGAAGTGTTACAGGCATATGTTCCTCATCTCACAGCTCCGTTGACTGGGTGCTGTAACAGCTGGGATATAAGAAAAATGTTTCAGGCAGATTCAGCAGAAGAGCCTGTACTTCATTTGGCCAGCTCAGAGCTTGTATCTCACCAAAGGACTGCAGCAGCTCAGTGGAGGGATGCTTTATTTCAGTAAATGAGATACAAGGAGTTTATTCCAGTTTTCACACAAACCTGCTCAAACGTCACTGGGTAGCAAGTAGCCAGTGTGACCCTCAAGTCACTGGCATCAGTATGTGCATCTTGCTCCCTGCTCCCAGAATCAAAAGCAGTGTGGCCAGGGGGCTGGAGAACACAGTCTTACCCTGCCCTCTGGTCTCTCAAAGGAGGAACAAGGTCTGTTCTTGACTCACACACCTGGACCACCTCAACAACTACACCCTGCTCCTCTGCTTTTGCACAAGAGCTGGTGACAGTCTGAGCGTATGATAATGAGCATGATGTGTCTCAGATTGCTCAGCCAGCACTGCTGCTGGTGAAGTCACAGCAAATTAGGGTGATTTGTGCAACAAATGAGTCTGACAATTAATTTCTTTCCTATCAAAAGTGGCACAGCCAAATGGGTAAACTTAGGAGCTGGGAGAATCGGTGTCTTACTGATTCAAACACTGATTTTCCATATGCTCTACAGCAAAGGAAGCTTCTCCCTCTGCCCTTCCCTCTTCAGGTCTGCCCCATGGGCAGTGAGCAAGCACCTTACACAGGGATCTTCAACATCCACAGCTTACAGACACACGATGTTTGCACTGGTTTTGCCAGTTTTTAGGAGCTGAATTGAATTATTACATTTTTCTCCAGGGGGAACTTTGTACTTGCATAAAGATCTGTTTTGTAAAGATACTCTGTACTGGATGTTAAAGATATTCCTACCACACCTGGTGTAAATATGTCTGAAAAACCATCAGTCATCACACTATTCCAATATAGCTACTTATCCTAATTGTTGACATTTTTATTCCTCATATTAATGGCCTTTAGTACATTGTAATACTTGGATTAAAAAAAGAAAAAAAGAAAAAAAAAGAAACAGATATGCACATATATATGTCTATATCTCCATGCTCTAATATCTACATGCTTGCATTGATAGTTCTGTCCAGAATTTCCTATCTTGGAAATGCACTGCAGTGGCAGGAAGGATTTTAAAGTGCAAATGCATGTATTTGAGGTGGTTAATTTCTGTACAGTATTAAATCCTCAGTGTTAGAAGCCATACTACTTATTGAGGTTTTAATAGAAACTTACAGGTGAACATAAAGAAGGATAGATAAGACAGAAATTGTAGAAGCAAATACAGTCCAGATATTTAGAAGATCAGAGAGTAGCTCATGCTGTGTTCTAATATCTTTTCGACTTTTTGAGGATCCTCCAGACTATTATATGACAGCTTAGCTTCTCACCAAGTAATATTAATCTCATCTTAATCAAGGTATATTGGTTTTCAGCTTAAGACTGAAGAGAACTATTTAACAATATAGCTTTTTTTTAAATGGTTGAGTAATTCTCCAGCAGGGGTGGGAAGGGTGAATCTTTATTTATCTAAAGAATTAATATGTTTTATACAAGCAAGGACTATATTTTACCCCCAAACCCATCCCTGACTAGTTGCCTGAAATTAAAATCTAATTACAGAGTCTCAGCACACTTTCTTTCCAGGCAGAGTGATTTGTAACATGTAAATTTGAGGCAAGTTTGATTTAAATGAAGTCCAAATCCTGGTTTAAAAACAATTCTGTTACCATAGCTAATTGATGCATGTGACTAGCACAGTGAGTTCTCCTTTATGCTGCTTGGTTCAGCCTCACACTGTACAGTAAGTGATTTGGCAGTACTGTACCCACAGCACCGCCAAGAAATCAGCAACATTTACTTCTTGATTTCTGAAGTGAATCTGTATGTTTCTTAAAAGAAACCTGACCATTTTTCATATGCCTGAAAGTAAAACAAGGGGGGTTTGATGAAAACCTTTTGTACCTACAATGCTACTTAACTCAGTAATTCCCAAATTAGAGGAGGGTTCATTTGCACATGGTTATAAAGCAGGTTTTATATGTTTGCTTGCAGACATTTGCAATATTAATATAAAAGGTGTTAGCCTTGGCCCTCAGGTAATGTAGTCACCACAGAAAATAGAGCATTTTTGGCTTGCATGCAGATGCAAAAAAAGAGGTTGCAGTCAGAGGGTTATCAAGACACCGTCAAAGTTTACAAATATAAACATACAAATTATTTCACCATTTGAAGGGATTCTGCTTCCTAAAATCAATGGGATCTTATATTCCTCTATGCGACTTACTTTTGAATATCTTAAGTAAAGCTGTCAGTTTTTGCTAAAGTATAATAAATTGCAGTGATTTCTTGTTTTCAAAACTGATATCAGAAACACAGGGCAAATTAATAAGATGCAAAATTAGCATTTTTGTAACTTACTTTTAAAAGTCAACTTGCAAATAATATATATTCTATTTAAACACTATTTTAAATTCTCTGTCATTAACTGCAAATTTTTTTGCCTTTTATTATAGTTACCTTAAGCAGTGTCAAGTTTTTTCCAAAGCATAGTATATGCAAATGAACTGACTTTTATACCAGTACAGCATGTTTATTTTATCTCAAAAGCAAATCTAAGGAACATACATCAAAAAATATAGTCGTATGAGAGAATGAGTTTTCCCTCGTCATAAGGACAACGTGTATTTCAAGTCACCTATATCCTGAGAAAATGATTTTAAGTATAGACAACACACACTGTTAACTTAATGCCAGTTGAAAGAGCACAGTCTGTTCATTCTGCTTGATGTCTCATGACAATTCGAAGCTCTCTGTTAATGGTATCTATCAGTGGTGAGGGCAGAGGGGAAAGTCATGAAAATCTCTTAGCAAAGCAGACCAAAACACTCTAGATGAGAGCCTTAAGAGTTGTAGTCCAGATGCATGATTTTAAACTCTGGAGCAGAAGGGAAGATTGCCCTTGAGGCGGGGCAAAAAAAAATAATTTTACGTTATAAAATGAGCCCTACGCATACTGGCACTGTAATTTGGGAGCTTATTCAAGACCACATAGATACCAGTGTGGTGAAGATATTCAATAAAGCTATTAGCTATGTGCCTTGATATTAATTCTCAACATCTCCCATCCTAATCACTTTTATTCAAGGAGAATCTGGCAATGAGGGACAGAAAACAACTTGTCAGGTTGATTAGTTTGGTTTTTTTGACTTTATGGCAAAGATCTATTGAATTTTCTGTTCCAGGACACCGCTTCTCGACAAAGGTAACGGTAAAACATCAATAAACATCCTAAATTATAGTGATGGGCATAATCATGAAGGAAATTCATAGGCAAAATGTACTGAAGTAATGCACCAGCCACCCCAATACAAATGCCTTACCCCCATTCTTACGTTTTCATGTAGCCTCTAGAATCCTCCTAAAATTGTTTCCTTTCACTCAGTCAGATCTCAACAGTTTAACACTATACTTAAAAGCTAAAACTGTGGAAAATAAAGTGTTTGATACAGCACTTTCAGAGAATGGGGTTACTTAAATCCATGTAGTTATACTGATCCATTTCCTCAAAATTTTACTAGTGATTCAAGGTACTATTTCTCAAGACTCGTAATTTGTCATCATATTATCACTGAAATACCACTGGTTTTAGGAGTTCTTGAGTCTGACTTCAGGTAGAAGCTACTTAGATTTTTAAGCTTTGGGAAAGGAAAAAAAAAATGGAAAGAAAAAAAAGAAATAATTAATGAAGATTTTTTCACTAAAGAAAAATCCTGCCCACAACCATACAGGTATGGATGCAGACAACCCATGCAGAAGAGAAAGCAGCTGCTGGGAAGCTGTTTTGGAGAGCCCATCTCCGTTGTGAGGTGATAGCACAGGGTGGGTCTGCACATGAGCCACAGGAAGTTGGGGACCACAGAGAGCTCCAGGGCCAACAAGGGATGCCAAATTGCCCCCTGTTTGTCATGTGGAAATTGATCTGTTTAGTAAGAGTTTATGTGCACTCTGAATCCTAATGAAAAAAATTTAACTGGAAGCAACATTACCTGTTTCACTGGAATAATTTCAGAAGAAATTCAGGTTATAAAGGACAGTGGGGAGCTAGCTGCTTCTCAGTTTGCTGGAGCAGAGACATTCAGCTTCTCTCCCATTAACTGGGTTGAGAGTCATCCTCCATTCTTGTCTATGGGTGGGAAAGGCATGCGCAGATCTTCCCCATCAACTCCTCGCACTTTGTAGACATCGAAAAACAGAGCAGGTATAGCATGCAAAGGAAGCAGAGGTTCTCAGATGCGCTACAGACACTTCTGCAGAAATTCCAAATGCTAAAAATTGCTGTCTAAACCCAGATTTTGGTAGTCCAAAGGACCAGCCTATTCTGGAGCACAAGTTTTAGTTTAATTGTTATTTATATATTTGTCTTGTCCTTACAGATTCATCGGTTACAAAGCACAATTTATATCCTTTTCTGTTGAGATATCCTAATTACATTATGCAATGTTAGATATAATAAATTCACACAGCCAAGTGCTGCAATTAAGACTGTGCTGACCAGTTTGATTCTAAAATCTTCTCTTCGGTCATGAGTTTCTGAAAAATTTATCTCGTCTAGAAAACTATATGACATAGATTCATGTCAGCAGATGGGAATAATTACTCTGAGTATAATTAATGCAATCTGAAGGGCTTCAATAGTCATGGAGTTATTATGTAACTGCACATTAATTAAATGATCAAGTAACTACTCAGTAATTTCATGGTGATTTGTGCTATATAAGATATTTGCCTTGCACAAACAAACAATGCTGTCATACAATTCAGAATGGATGTGAATATCTGCATGTTGATACTGAAATATATGCCAGATTTTTATGATGGCTTGCTCCCGAAACGGTGACTGCCTCTGAGCATATTTTCTGTAAGCAGGAAGATTAGGAGGCACATCTATTTTTAATGAAAGTGTATATTCATATATACATAAGCACTTTCATGCGCAAAGATGGAACTATTTCATATTTAGACTTGAAAATATTAAAGACATGGAACATAATGATGCATATCTGGGCCCTAAATTCAGAGCCCCGGCTGTGAAGAAATTTCTTCCCAAACCTGATCTGTACATAGGGTGGAGTATATGGGCTAACTTGTGTTTTACTGTTCATGGCTGCAAATCCCATGCTGCAAGCTCATCTAGAGCCACAAAGTGCATGAATACTTGGGAACAAATATAGGAAATTCAGTGCTGTACACTGTGGAAAATAAGAGAGTACTACTAAAATATCTTAACAATTTTGAAAGGTGGGAGGGTTAAAAGAGTCATGGTTGAATTTCATCTTTGGCAGACCAGGTTGGGACACTCTATTATGAATTTTTAGTTGGAGAGTGGTATCTGTTTTGGTGTGTGGCAGTGGTTGATACTGTTTTTTTCTTTTTCATGCATATTAGAAACAAAAAAGTCCCAGGTCATACTTAAAATGCCTATACAAACCCAAAAGAGAATGTTTGATTCTAGTTGAATAATTACATGCATTTTTAATATTTTTTTTTTAACCTATGTACAATAATGTCTGTGAGAAGCCTTCTGGTTTCCTTTGATGCAAGAGATCATACCACAGCCAGAGGCTTTAACTTTTCTGGCTTAGGTGTTACCTTGTCCAAGGGCTCTAGAGAGGAGCTGAACCAAATGTTTCCAGGGTCCTGACAGACCATTTGCTGTTCACAATGTTTTTGTTCACAATATTTTTATTCACAATTGTCTGTCCCACAAGTACCAGACACGGGCAGGGCATGGGGACAGGGATGGCATGTTTGCTGGTGGAGCGGAAGACGGAAGCACATCTTGCCCAAAACTGTAATAAGCAACAGTTATGCCCAGCAGAGCATTAATAATTCACATACCACATAAGCTGAGACAAAAATGTGCAAAAGGTATCAGAGGAAGGAGGTTCTGTTATTACTAGCAGGGTGTAAATAGCAAATATTTTTTGGATATAATTTGGCAATGTTTTATGTCATCTCCAAGTTTTGCAAGAGGTTTTTATAAGGTTGAACTTAGCTCCTGTTGAGTGCAGGAATCAGTACAGAGCTTGCTGATCTGAAACTAATATCAAACATTGTTCTTAGGTCTTGTGCCATTACCTGTTGAAAAGAAAGGGCAAAAGGAAAGGGGAAAGGGAAAAGGGAAAAGGCAAGGGGCACAGGAAAGAGGAAAGAGAAAGGAGGAAAAAGGAAAGGGGAAAGGGGAAGGGGAAAAAGATCACAGGAAGGAGGGGAGACAATCACAGGATGAATATTCTGGTCCTAAACAGGCTGAAATCCCAGAAGCACACCAACTACTTCTTTATAACCCATCTCTGAAAGAAGGAATGATGAAGAAAAGAAGGTAAGAAACAATGAATAAATGAAACAGGAATATTGGAAGAGAGGAAAGAAAATATCCTGTGCTGTGAAAGTTTCATCAAGTTAATGTATCATTAATCTTTGCCAATATTGATTTCTTACATTTTCTGAATTAAAAAAGTGTATGTAGTACCTATTTTTTCATTCCATGCAAGGACAAGGGTGAATATGTTTTATTTAGTTGTTCCCTTTTTTAGTTTACTGAGGGTTCATTTTCATTTATATATTATATTCATAAATATATTTCACAAATTCCTTTACTTACAGAATATGTGAAAAAAAACCTTCTTAAAACAAAACAAAACAAACAAAAAAAAGAGCCACCTTAGTTATTGTTCAGGGAATAAAACCACAGGTAACATATTTTGAGGGCTTCTAATGATATCACTAGGGACAGTTACTAAACTTTTTATCTGTTTTAGGAAATATTAAAGGATTTTATATTCTTCCATACCAACATAAGCTACTGGCAATGAAACATAATGCTATTTCAAAGAGGCATTGCTTTCTTCCTAAATGCCTTAATCCTTTTCCTGTGTTATCCTCACGCTTCATGCCCCTAGCTTGCGAACATCCAACATTTGCTCCAAGTGGCGATGCAGACCAAAAATCTCACTAGGTCTAAAGATGTTAGTGTAAGCTCTCCCATAGTAATACACACTTTAAATCTCCCAGTAACTACAGCCGTCTTCTGGGATCTCTCATGGGGTTGTCAGGCCTGAATCCATGAATAAGCCATAACCCCTACTCCTTCTGGGCAAGCAAGGTTAACTTAAGGTGCATACACACTGCCATTAACAAGAGGAAAGAGTAATGCATACCTAGAGAGACTAAACCACTTGGACTAAATTGTTTATATATTGTCTACATATAGTATTAATCTTTGCATCACAGTGCAACTGCACTACAAACTGAAGCTGGTATATTCCAGGTGTCATGAGGTCTCTGCTGACCTCGGTGGGGTCTTAGCATGCAATTTACTCCTGGAGGCTTCTACTTTGAGGGTAAAGCTTTTAAATTGGAAATGGGATAGACCACTACTCTGAGCTGATACCTACTCTTCATTTTCAAGAAAGGTTTCCAGAGACTTCTAACACAAAAGGAAAGTGTAATTAATATCTCCATGCCTATTTCCAGCCACAACCGAAGGCATGTGTTTGCAACAGTCCCAAACTGTCCAATTTCAGCTCCTGGAACTGGCAGCCTTGACTGGACAGGAATCACATTCAGTCTTGAACATCTCTAAAAAAATGCCTACAGATTTGAGGTTAATACCGTACAGAGGACCAGGGGGGTTGTGATAAGGATGAGAATGTCATCTGTACTACTTTATGAGCCAAAATATCTGAAAGATTGTGTCTTCCTCTTGTAGGAGGAGATAGCTTTTCACTATCATCATCTAACCAACACCGTGAACAGCATGGTCACAGGCGAAAAGTGTAGAGGTACACTTGGCAGTTTGTGAGGAACAATTTCAATTATATCATCTGATCCATCTTTATTATTTTTCTTTTCCACTTAATTAAAATATGTTAGAGAAGTGATCAAGGAGGGGGAAAAAAGAAAAGAAAAAATAGGGAAGAACAGCTGTTATCCATGGAAGCCATAAATGAAGGCCGACTGTATGAAAATATCCTCAGAAGCAATAAACTGCTGGGTGATAATGCACTAGATTTGAATTCAAGAAAAAAAAACATCATGTCTCACTCAGGACAGAGACCTTATTCTGGAGGAAATTTCTGATAAAGACAGATCTGCTGTCTATGCAAGTGAAGGAATTAACACATGCAAATACTTTTTTACATCCTGCAGAAGTACTGCCATACATTATCCCTGCTCTGAATCTGATGCTTTGCTACTTTCTGTCATCTTGAACCCCTGTACTCTATTCCTAGCCACAGACGGCACAGAGCCATGTGTTTATCCACATGTACACAAGTAGATTAATGATGTAAAACTTCCGTTCAGGGGTGCAAGTACCCAACTATACACGTCACGTTTGGAGGATTCATTTTGATGACTCTGTTTTACTGGTTGAAATGCTGAAGTGTGCAATACTGTTAAACAGGTACAAAACCTCTGTATGCAAAGTAAAGCAGAAGTTTAAAAAAAAACAGCCCTCTTGAATAACTTAGTATTGCATCAGCTTAGATTTATTCATTTATCTAGGAGTTATTCCTGACAGAAAGAGATGTCTGTGCATCTCAAAAGACATGACAAAATGTTCTATCAATCCTTCACCAGAATGTATTGCAAAAAAATATTAAGGAAGTATTTTTTCAAGATCTTCTATCAGCAACACATATCCTCAGAAGGGATACAGCTGAATTACTTCACTGGATTCAAAACTTAATCACTACTAAGTTTTTAAACACTTAAAATTCTTAAAGCTTCAAAATACATCCTGCTTGTGAGCTGATAAAACATGTACCAGCCATTCTGCAAATGAGGTTTGTGGAAGCTGCTACTGCAGGTAAAAAAATGCTGAATAAGTAGTATGTTATCTATCCTTTTAGTTTGATTCTGTGGGAGATGAAAGTTAAATCATAAAAGATACTCAGTAAGGGAAAAGGAGAAAGAAATAAAGGAGTATGTAACCAGCAATCCTTGTAAAATCCTTGCACAAGATTCTTAACATAAAGCATGGGTACAAACCACTTGGAAGTGGCATATGATCTTTCTTAGTGGCATTTGCTCTTTCTTAGTGGCAAGAGATCTGTGGGTTTCTGAACTAAATTAGTAGAAATGGGTTGTAATGTAATAGTACAAAATGCAAGTCTAGGCATATAAATTACAGGAATTTGTGGGTATACAGAGGAGACTGGGAGTAGGAAGCAGCCAAGGAAGGAGACCTCACTGACATAGCTCTGATAACGCAAGTGTAACTTCAGATGTGCTAGGAAAGAGGAGTATTGATATATCTATCCAGGGCATTGGTGAAAGTACCTAGAGCACGCTGTAATATATTGGTAGTATACATTGGTGGTATCTCTGAGAAGGAATAAACCAAACTGCAGAAAACGGGTATTAAGTTAGCCAGGGAAACGGATCAGACATGAAGGGGGACTGAAGAAGCTGGACAGTTTAGTGATGCATTCACCTATGCAAAAGGACCCAGCAGGGCTAGAATTGCTCCTTGCAAACAACTGCATATGTCAATATGTGGGGAGAGAAAACCTGCTTAAGGTAAAATACCAAAAAACAATCACATTTATTTCCACAGTGCATGACCATTTTTGCAGCAAAAATTAAAAGTTTCTAATTATCAAAGCAAGAAGCTTTCAAGTCAGGAGATATGGCTTGAAACAGCAAAACTATTTTAGGCACAACTTGTTTACTTTTAAAACAGCATTGCACGATGCAAGTGGTGGCAATATCTGGAAGCTGGACTGACCAGCCTTTGAGTCAAAAATCATTATGTCATCCACTGCTTCCATTTAGAAGGTTGTTGGCTTGGGGCATTTTTTTCTCCAAGACGGTTTTCAGATTCCTGCCCATTGAGCTGTTATTTTATTTTGCATGCCCTTTGCCCCCACCTCCCTGCCATGAGATTTCTTTGCACCTATTCCCTAAAGTTTTAGGCCATGGGAGTACACATTCATGTCATATGTGTATATATATATATGTATATATATGTATACCTAAATAAATGCCATCTTTTGCACCATTTTCCTGTGCAAAATCTGATATATTTTCTTGCATTACACTGTGGTTGCAACAATATTGTTAAAATATGCAATGTAGTGCTGCATTAAAATTAACCGGTATAATACCATGAAGACACCATTTCAAGGAAAATCAGTCATGTCTGTAAACTGAATCATGGCTTTCTTATGTAAGTTGCAAATATGTCTTGGGTTTATTCTGGGTTTATTTTCTGGCTGTACAGAACAATGTCTGAATCCACAATGTCCTGCAGTCTAGGGACAAGAATGTTCACCATTGTTCAGGAACATTTACCAGTGTTGACTATTCAAATTTATATATTTAGTGTTTTCTATCTCTGAGTGCCTACTGACAGGCAAATAGGGAGTAACAACATGAAATCTTACTAATTTGCGGGGAAGTTTCTACTCTTCGGGTGTCTTCTCTTCACAAAAACTGATCAGCTACAACATGATGCTCTCTCTTTTGGCTGCTTTAGTGATGCAGGTGGAAAAAATACATGTCAACAAGCAAAGCCGAGAAATATTTTTTATTAGATACTAATACAAATCATAGAGTCTGAAGAATTTATTGGTATTTTGTGGCTTTATTGTAACTAATAGTCTTTCCTTGTGAGTATCTAGTATTTGAGAAATTGAGACCCAAACACCATTTCACCTTAAACTGAACCAGGGAGGTATTTACATAGGAGCTTTAGCTTCAGAGCAGCACAGGAAAGCTAATACTTTGCAGAAAGGTGTCTGGAAACCAAAATAAATTTTTCAAGTGTCCATCGAAATGCCCTCCAGACAGCTAGGGAGTTGATGACTGGATTCTCACTACAAGCAGCTAAGTCTTTAAACTCCAGCAGATAAAAGCAGTGGTCAAGTCTCAGAGACTAGATATTCCCTCCTGAAACATAATACAGCATGAAATGGAGAGAAAGGAGATCCTATGCTTTTAACCAACAGCTCCCTGACAACGAGGCTGAGTGTAAGCAGATGTTGTTGCTGCATAAACAACCAAGCCCTTTGTCCATGTAGACCTTAAGAGCTTAGCTTCTAATGGAAAGGTGGATGGCCTTGGTTTACACAGTTCAGCAATAAGGCTGGAAATACCTTTTCATAGCCCTAAAGATAACTATCTTCTTAACACCAGGCAGTTTGTGAGCACTTCATTACCTTTAATGAGTCAAATTTACTGCTCAAAAAAAGAAAACAAAGCAAATGTTTAAGAGATTTTGCTAACAAAGTTTTCCACCCTTATCAGAGGTAAGGTCTTGGGACCCAACTTTCGAGTTTAAAGTGAAAGCTCCAGACCTCAAAGCAGCTTGTTTGAAGCATGGTGAACTGCAGAGGTCAGTAGGTGAAATTCTACTATGGAACTCTTTGTTCCTTAACATTTTCTCTCACTTTTCACCTTGGTTCTGGTTTTTCTGGCATGGCACAAAGGCTGGATGGCCCTGCCATAGGCTATCACGGCTTCCATGTATTTGTTAACATCTGAGGTTCGTACTTGTCCAGGCAAATTTTTTGAGGTCCAAAGCAGAAGAATCAGAGTGAAGCAAGGCATGCAGGTAGGATTCACCCTCTGGTGAACTGTCACACGTACCTGTTCACCAACTGCCCTTCAGCTTTGCATCCTGATCCACATCTGCCCAGAGATGTCGCTGCCTGTGGCAGAGGGGTTGGAAGGCGATGACCTTTAAGTTCCATACCAATCCATTCTAAAATCCCACACCAGGTATTACTCCCTTTATCTTGAAAGCTGATGTAAAATCTTACAATGCTAATGGGAGTGTTGGATTCTGGTTGAACAATCCTCTACACAGGCAAAATATATTTTGTCCATTTCATATCTTGGGTATTTTATACACTGAGTAGACTAGGGCAGGCAACACAGTTGGACTTTCTCCTTTTTCTCTGGAGCACACATTGGCTGCTATTTGTTTGTCATGACATTGCATATTTAGACTCCAAACTATAAATTCGAAAAAGAGAGTTACTTCCTTTTCCTAACAAATGCAGCTTGTTTAAAAACAAACCATCAAGACAATATAAACAGAATGGAGGAAAGTTTCCTTAGCAAAACTGCAATACCATCATGATAATCTTTCTGAATGTTGTGACTGATTCAAAAACTTGTTTCATTGTGATTTACTGATGATAAATGCATGATTCTGACCAGAATACAGGGTGCAAATCATTGCAGAAACGCACTGATAGAATATTATGCAAAGGACAATTAACTGCAGACAAAGTCACACTTTCTGTGTGTGCAGATGACTTATGACTGAAGATTATAGAAATGCACTTTATAGGTTTGTTGAAAGCTTTGGGGTTTGAATGTGACAGAAATGCACGTTTCTGATCAGAACACAGAGTGCCAAATTATTGGGAAAAAACATTGATGCAATATTATATATTTTCAAATATCAACTGCAGATAAAATCAATATCATTATATTTATTACTGTGTGTATAAAGAAATATACTTTTTCATTTTAAGTATTGTACATTTTCTCTTTCTTATCTGACAGGATAAATAATATTTACCTAGAAAGAGCTGAAAAAGGTTTTTTTAAGGAAAGAAATTGCAAGAATGTTCTTAATCCATAAGTTCTTGCATGTCATTGCCAAATTAGTATGAAATAACAAAATTTAAATAAAAGAAATTGTGTTGTTACTGTAAGTAAAATTATTTCAGTTTTCTTTTCACACTGTCTACCTTACATTGCTTTTTTAATTACAGAAAATTTTCAGTACTGGATTAAATAATGCCCTTAACTCAATATGTTCGCCAGTTAAAAGAAGTCATGCATAAATGGTGAACATGCAAATTCTGAGTCATCTGAGCCATATTTCACTGCCATTTGTCATAAAGAAATGCATTCATTGTTTATTTTAAATCCTTTTTACAACGTTTTCAGACAAAAAGAAGTCAAATCATATATAACGCCAGATCAACAAAAAGCAAAGGTCAATGTTCATAATGCTGGTTTTTAAAGGTGGTAGGTCAATGTGCAAATCTGTGGGATTTTTGAAAATAAAGAAGCACATCTTTGAGGAAACTGCAAAAGAGAGGCCTTGTTTTAAAGCATTTATTTTAAAAGACAAATACCTCCATAACAACCAGCCCTTGATGTGTCTGGCACAAGAGACCTGCAAAAGTCATTAAGGCTGTCCCAGTGAAGCTCCTACAGTTGCTTCACTTTAGGGTGGGTGTAAGCATGCTTAAAATTAAATTACTTTAAAATAAAGTTAGAGCACTAAGCAATATCCTGCTTTTGACTCAGCAGGGTTTCCCGTGAGAAAAGAAAGTGGGCAAAGACAGCTTAAAAAGACAGACAAACATATTTACCCCTAGGTGGAAGGTACAAATTAAATTAGCTTGCCACAAAAGGGAGATGTTTTCTCCTTCTGTTCAGATGTCATGGTAGTGAGGAAACATCGTCTGGGGCCAAGTAAAATGGCACAAATGCATTCATCTAAGCTACCATTCATCCTGTTCCAAGGACTAAACAGAGCACATAAAAGAACAGCACTGCTGAAGCACTTCCTAGTTACCAAATGGGGACTTGCAGAGGAACATGAGAGAGGAAGGTGGGGATATTTCCAGCATGGATTTCACTGTTGCAGTAGGAATGACAGAGAATTTCATAGACCTGATGAGGCTGGATATGAAATGCCATTGCCACAGTCTGATTGCTCCTTTGCCTTGAGGGGAAGCATCATACTGTGTTTGGTGTGGTATATTGAAAGGTGCACCAGAAAACCTTTTCTCGCTGTCTCTAAAGCTGGAAAACAGTAGAAGCACTTCCTGAGAGTCAAGTATATCTTTTATTGTGCTTCATTAATATGCATAGTTTTGGCACTCAGTAAGGTTCAGCTGGTACGCCTTCCAGTATCTCATTCTTTATTTATATGAGACCGGGAGGTGTGACCTATGGAGCCAGTTGGCTGTCATGAATTGGAGTCTTCATTAAGCCTTGTGAATTATGCATTGACTGCTTATAAAACCAAGATCCATGGCTGATCCAGCAAGGACTCTTAACTGCTTCCCATTAGATTGAAAGATCCACAGATTGGTAAAAAACATACATGCATACTACACACTGCAGAAATCACTGTGCCAGTAATCCGGGGAAGTGTTTGGGGATTTTGTGCCTCATGCTCAACAAAGTCGGTCTAATCTTTGTTTTTGTATTTATTTGAAGAGTTTTAGAGTTCCATTTCTGCTCTTGAAAGTCACATTTGCACTATATTTGTCTAGATTTTGAGCTTTCCTTCCAATCATTCAGCAGCCTGTACAACAAATTGGGTTTTTGTCAGGCTTAGAGGTTTGCATCTGGTGAGAAATCTCTTTATATAGATATCAAGTTCTACCTTTTGTAGAGAATTCATTATTAAGAAAGATCTCTCAAGAATACCGATATTCACAAAAAGAAAGCTCTTGCTTGCCTGCAAGGTCATTTTTTTATTCTGTTGGATGAGGTTAAACATCATACAAAAGCTAGATTCATGTTCAACCATTGCTTCTGGGTTTTGTATGTGCATTAGAGTTATATTTGTCTTAGTGCTTTTGAAATAAAGTTGAATACAAAGACTTAATTCTCTAAAGCTAGCTGTCAGGATTTTATATGTATTTTGAAAGCACAAATTATATATTTTCCTTAAACACTACTGTTTACCTAGAGAAGATTTAAAAGAAAGGCAAATGGTTAAAATAAACTTTAAAAAAAAAATGGAAAATTTGACATGTCAAGATTAATGAAGGATTTTAGTTGTTTTGGTCACTTTAATAACATCAGCAGGTCTCAGTACAGAAAAGTTGTCTTGTCACTTTATGACATTTTAGCTTGAGATTTGTAGTTGCAGTATGATCTACACAAGACAAAACTCTAAAAAAAACACTAAAACAAAACAATCAAACAAAACCAAAACAAAACAAAAAACTTCTATTGAAAAGTCTCCATGTCATTTTTCCATTTGCCAGGAGGGGTTATGCACCAGATTTAAGCGATAGTTTTTCTGCGGACCCATACCTGCCAAAGCGAGTAGCAACTCTATGTGAAGCAGCTGGGAGAAGTAAAGCTCTGCTTGCACAATATGAATTCAATGCATTGTTTGTGATAAGTTCTGTGGCCTGGCCTGAAAGTGGATAGCCTGATCTATGAAAAGGTCATGGGTGAGCCCTGTGTAAAATGGTATTGTTTACAGTTTTTTTAGTGAAGAGATTAGCTGTCATTTATTTCCACATACCTTAACAAGAGCTTTGAAGGTTCCCAGCAAGAGCATGTTCTTTTCTCTTTATCAGCCTGTCACATACTTGTCAGATTCAATAAAATTCCTTACCTGAATTATGCAGATTAGGTTTTGTTGTGTCCAGCACCCATCATTGTTCATCTCCACTACAGCTGAAACTTCTAGCAGCCCTCTTGCTTATACTGCCTGATTTCAACACTCCTTAGGTCAAGACCTTTCAACCTCAGGGCTTGACTTATGCCACAACCATTTGACAAATCATCGAGGCCTTCACAAAAGCTGGTTGAGCTCCAAAGTGACTGCTCTCTAGACAGCACTGTTTCACTGTTTTGACATTTCCTTCTCACTTTTCCCCTCAGTAATCAGACAAAGGAAGAAAAAGACATTTGTGTCCAAGGAATGCTTTCATTTAGGGCTGTGATAAATGGCTACCCTTTCCAACAAGCTATGGTCCCACTGTAGGAGGAAGTTTCTCCGCAAGGACAACTACCCACTTTCACCTTTGCAGGGCAATAGGGTGTGTGAGACACACATCTTCCACTGTAAAACCTGCACAGTGCATCCATTGATCTTATATAGGTTTTCATCCAAGCAATGTAAAAGAGTTGAGCAAGTTATCCAGACACTCCATTCATAAGCTGGCATGCACAGGACAATGTTGCAGGTTTAACAAGTTTAGTATAATTGATGGAACAGCACACCAAGCTGAACTAAAATACACATGGTAGAAATAAAGAAAAAAGCATACTACTTCTATTTATTTAAAGATTCTGGGTTTTGTAGGATGGACAGACAAGACAGGAACTTTTAATCCCAACTTTTACACAGATTCTTTTTTTTCTTTGGTCAATTTTTTTCTCAGTTTAATGTCACCATTCATGACCTGCAAAATGGAAGTATGATATTTACAAATTCTCTAAAGTGCTTGGGAATCTCCATGTGAAGAGCTCCGTATGAAGCCAAGACACTGTTAGAAGCAGCACCAATTATAGCATCATTCTTCTACTAGGTGTCTCAAATTTAAAGCACCGCTTAATTCAGAAGAGCTCATTCTCATCAGTGCTCGTTAATCCTTTCTGCCCATTATTTTTCATGTATTTATATTGAAATAACAGAACTTTATTAGACTAACAATTATTTTATATATTACTAAATATATAAATTATATATTAGTAAAGTAATATTAGTAATATAAATTATATTATTATAAAAAGTAATTATATATTAATATTAGCATGAAAACTTTGAAATTATTTTTAAGGTATTCAGGTCAAGATCTTTTAGTTGCAGAAGTTAGTATGGTTAAAACAAAAATGCCGTTGTAATGTCAAATATTTCTTAATAGAGAGAACTTCTGTCAGCCATGTTTTTATAAGCTTCTTTCAGATTATTGTGTTAATACTTATTGTTCCATTGGAAAGAATGACTGCGAAACACAAAATAATTGAAACTGCATGTGATTTAGTTGCTAAAGCTGCAGTGAGGATTTAGTTTATTACAATTTATGATACGGTTAATCTGTCTCTTCTGTTCATGGTTAAGCATTAATCAGAACATTACCAAATCACATTACCAAATCATCCAAATTATTTTTATGATCTGATACTGCAATAGAATTAATAAACCAACAAAGTTACCCTCGAAGTTCTGTGGATGATATATGCCCTTTCTCTCCAAGGCTTGAAATTAAAAGCACAACAAACATGAGAATCTTCTGAATACTTAATTTTGTGTGGCACAGGACTAATATGCTTTTCTCCATAATATTGTCATCTCAGAACACTACTTGTTCCTCAAGAAACAAGAAAGCTGGAGTGCATTACTTATAATCATGGAATCATAGAATGTATGCATTGAAAGGGATCCATTGGGATCATCAAGTCCAGCTGCTGACCCTGTGTAGGACACCCCAAGAATCACACCATGTGCCTGAGAACATTGTCCAGATACATCTGGAGCTCTGATAATTGAGTAGGTTAGATGCATTTGCAGTGTATTTTCTCTGAAGGATGAACAATATGAGGAAAACAATTGCACCTGGAAGTGTTGGCTTTCAAGGGACTCAAGTCTCCCTTCTCGTTTCCATTGTGCCTCATGTAAAGAAATCCATAATGTAATTATTTTGGAAGCAACCCTGTTATTAACTAAAATAATTCTATGAATTTGACAAGCCTACTACTAACTAAAAAATTCCATGAATTTGACACGAGAAAGGAAAGACTCTGTTAAGTTTCCTGTGTTAATGTGCTGGACTGGAGAGACTTATGTATGTGAAATAACATAGCCCCAGGGCTGGTAGCAGCACATATTCCAGCTCACACTTCCTTTCCAATAAATGTGAATGTATTCAGTAGTGGGGTGGGATGGGGTGGGAAACCATGGAAACTTGTCTAGGAAACTGTTAACTAGTACAGCATTACTGAAACACTTTACCGGGCTAAACCAACCATTGCAAATCTAATGATGCTGAAAAGCAGCACAGACACATCCACACTCCTTTCTCAGAAAAAGTGTCACACTGTTATTAGGACCTTGACCTCCCTCCATCTACTGAGCTCACTCAGATGCAAACAGGTACCCTCCTAGCAGTTTCTATGAAATACCACAGTTCAAGTTTTCAGGAGACGTTCACTGTGTATCTTCTAGCTTTTTTGAATCTGCAAGATCTTGGTTTGTGGGACTTGCTGATATTTAACCTTACATTTTTCTTAGTTTCCAACTCATACTTTGGATGTATTCCTTGCCAGTTTTAAGGTCTTAAATGTCCATTTGCAAAATATTTTTTGTGGCTTTCATTAAGAACAAACCATGCTCTAGTCCTAAAGTAGTGTGATAAGAACTAAAATAAAATCCCCACCAGAGACTGTCCCGACAAAAAAAGGACTGAGTATTTTGACTAACGTCAAATTTAGAGAATTATAAAATTTCTATTGCTAAATGTGTTAATACTTGTGTAATAAGCGTGATACATTCTGCAACAGGGAGTCAGCACTGGTGGGTGATGGACGAGTAATTGATATCCTCTGCCTGGACCTGTGCAAAGCACTTGACACTGTCCTGTATTACATCTTTGTCTCTAAAATGGTGAGGGATAGATCTGAAAGTGTGGCAGGTTGACCCTGGCTGGGTGCCAGGTGCCCACTAAGTCGCTCTATCACTCCCTTTCCCACTGGGACAGGGAATAAGATGGAGAACAATCAGCAGGGTGAGATAAGGCAGTTTTATTACAGTAAAAGAAAGAAATAAACAGAGAGCTGCACACATATGGGCTAAAGAGAAAAAAAGTCAGTCTCTACTTCCCATCAGCAGCAATGTTCGGACACTTCCTTGGAAGCAGGGTTTCAGTACGCATAACCATTCCTCTGGAAGGCAAACATTGAAAACTCACAAATGCCCCCCATTCCTCCTCTCTCCCTTAGCTTATATACCTGAGCTGGTGTCATATGGTGTGGAATATCCTTTTGGTTCCTTTTAATCAGCTGGCCTGGTTGCATCCCCTCCCAGAATCTTGCCCACTCCCATCCCCTTTAGTGGGGGAGTGAATGTCAGAGGGACAAGCGCTGCCCGGCAGTAGCCAAAACACTGATCTGTTACCAGCACCCATCCAGCTACCAATGTAAAGCACAGCACTGTGAGGGCTGTGAGCTTTGCCTCAGTCAGACCCAATACAGATGGATAGATCACTCAAAGTATAAGGAGTGGCTGTATGGTCTCACTACAAAGGAAACCTGCCAGTCTTGAGAGGTGTGTCTGTGTGAACTTTATGAAGTTCAACAAGGCCAAGTGCAAGGTCCTACCTGTGGGTCAAAGCACAAATACAGGTTGCATGTAGAATGGATAAAAGCTGCTCTGAGGAGAAGGTCTTGGGAGTGTTGCTGGATGAGAACTTTAATATGACCCAGTGATCTGATGTTGCAGCCCAGAAAAACTGTGTCACAGTCTGTATCAAAATCAACATGGCCAGAAGGATTCTAATCTGCTCTTGTAAATCCCCACCTTGAGTACTATGTGTAGCTCTGGGACCGCCAGCATAAGAAGGAAGTGGAGCCACTGGAGTCCAGAGGAGGCCATGAAGATGATCAGAGGGCTGGACCATTTCTGCTCTGAAGACAGACAGAGACTTGGGGCTCTGGAGAGCCCTTAAAACAGATTTAAGTATCTAAAAGGGGCTGTGAGAGAGCTGGAGAGGGACTTTTGACAAGGGATCTTAAAGATGATCTAATTCCACCCTCTCTGCCACGGTTTCACTTGATCAGGCTGCTCAGAGCCCCATTTAACCTGACCTAAATGCTTCCAGGGCTGGGGCAGCTACCACCCTTCTGGGCAATCTGTTCCAGTG
This sequence comes from Callaeas wilsoni, assembly GCA_013398955.1. Classification (NCBI taxonomy): domain Eukaryota; kingdom Metazoa; phylum Chordata; class Aves; order Passeriformes; family Callaeidae; genus Callaeas; species Callaeas wilsoni. The sequence continues at coordinate 32,438 of VWPU01020390.1, forward strand.
CCTCACCATTCTCATTGTAAAAAATATATCCTAATATTTAGTCCCTTGTCCTGTCACTACAAAGTCCTCGTAAACAGTCTCTCTCCATCTGTTGTATAGACTTCCTTCAGGTACTGGAAGGCTGCAATAGGTCACCCTGAAGCCTCTTTTCCAGGATGAACAAGTCTTATTCTCTTAGACTTTGCTTTTAGGAGAGGTGCTCAATCCCTCTTATCATTTTGCTGGGCTCCTCTGGACTCACTCCCTGTTGGACAGATGCTGATGTCTTTCATATGCTGGAAATGCCAGAGCTGGATATAGCACTGCAGTGAAGTCTCATGAAAGTGGATTAAAGTGCTAGAGTCGCCTCCCTTAACCTGCTGGCCACATTACTCTGGATTCAGCCCAGGACACATTTGGCTTTCTGGGATGCAAGGGTACATGGCCAGCTGATGTCTAGCCTCAACTCACCAGCATCCCCAAGTCCTTCTGGTCAGGGCTGCTCTCCATCTCTTCATTCCCCAGCCTATGTTGATATCTGGAGTTGCCCCAACCCATGCGCAGCACCTTGCACTTAGTCTTATCAATCTTGATTATATTCTCATTGACCACTTCTCAAGCTTATCCAGGTCCCTCTGGATGACATGCCATCTTTCAGGAGTGTCCAGTGTACCCCTCATCTTGGTGTAATTTGCAAATTTGATGTGAGTGCACTTGATCCTTCTGTTATATGTTGTTAAATAGCACAGGTCCCAGTATGGAGTCCTGATGGACTCCACTTGTCACTCATCAGGACTCTGAGCTGTTAATCACTACCTCCTGGATGTGACCATCCAAAAGTTTCGTATCTAATAGTCCACCCATAGAGTGCATCTCTCTTCAATTTAGACAGAATGATGTCTTGGGGGCCTCTGTCAAAGGCTTTACAGGAATCCAGATAAATGCAATCTGTAGCAATTCCTTTGTCCACTGAAGTAGCCACTTCATGCAAGACAACAATAATGTGAAACCATAAGCCAATGCTCCTTGTATAAAAGCAACAAAACTATCCAAGACATGTTAGCTGTATCCATTAGCAAATATTAAAAAATATTTTAACACTGTACATGAAAACAGCTTCACCTCATGTTTGCAGACAAAATACTACTAGAAAATGAATTTTTATGCATGTTTTCTTTACAAATTCCTTGTGTACACCTTTTTAAATTTTAATGAAGGCTGAATATAATAGTCACGGTTTATTTTTGCCTTAGAATTTCAGTAAATCATAGAAAAGAGGTTTATATTCCTAAAGTGGATTGATCCAGCCTGTGGCCACCACAATTTTCGTCACTTCTAAACTCAAAATCCAACTCTACAAGTATGTGTTTCTACACATGCCTCAGTTACCAATAGCAATAGTTCTTGGCACCAAAAATCTGTTCCTGTTTTAATACTGCTTTAATAGAATTAATAGAAATGCTCCAGTCTAGAGAAGCTGGGCACATTACACTCTTTTTCTTTCTTTGTTCTTTCAGGATAAGTTTTCTGCACCTACCCAAAGTAGGTACTTTTCTACTTGTCATGGTGGAAAGTCTTCGCCTGAGCTTACTCTGACAAGTCCAGTGACCATGGCTCAGCAGAAGACATGGTGAGATCTAGTTTTCCATGTGCTGATGAGACAGGAGATGTTACTGATGATGTGTTAACTGTTGAGAGGTTAAGACTCAATATTTATCATACATACAGATAAAAAGAGAAGGCAAAGAATTGGTGTACATCTGACCATCTAATACATGATCTTGAGTCTGTTTCTGCATCCAGTAGGTGAAGCTGTTGTTCCCGTATCATCTCTGGTCCTGCTTGGTTTGGTACCTGTGCAGACCTTGCATTTGGTTTAGGTCCTACAGACAGCTTAGAAAGACTTGTGTAAGAGACTGAGAGGTTGTTTTCTAAGCAACATACAAGACATCACACATGACTATGTCTAGTTCAAGATTTAGGTGCAAGAGAAGTGAAGACATACTTTCGCTCCAAGTTTTTCAAAATCACACATAAAAATACCAGTTCTGCAGCTATTATTTTCACTGATATGTTGTAACTGTTCTATTGTACTATCTGTTTCAACATCCTTGCTTCAAGAGCTATACTTACATGGATTCACACATTGCAATTTTGGGTCAAACTAATGAGTGAAAGCTTGACAATGTCATGGTAAAGAACTGCTTAACGCAACAAACTCCTAAAGATGCATAGAAGTGTCTCAATTACTTTATTTTCAACTGTGTATATTAGTTTTAAAAAAACAAATACATTTATTCTTGCAGCACCTATTGAAAGTTAAGAGCCACAAAACATGAATATTCTGTATCAGATGATTTGTGGAGAGGGGAACATGAAAAGGTGCTCACAGCAGGGAGGTGTTTCCCAGGGACATTACAACTCTATCACAGGAAAGGACCAGTGTCTGTTCCCAGTCAAACACCAGGCTGCTGCCAGGCGAGCAGTGCAGTGACATCATGGATTGCCATATTCTGGTTCAAAACCATGTATGCATCAAAACCTGTAATTTGGTCAGCTCTAGTACATGAAATCACAGTAACCTCTTCTCTGCTGACCTTGAAAGATTTGTAGATTCAGTTTCTACTAGCATCCTGTATTTCTGTGAATGGCTCATATGACATATTGCCAGACGGCTAATGTTTGTAAACTATGCTGGCCCAGCAGACAAAAATAGTTAAATATAGATGGAATTACACTTCTTCAGAAAATATTTTCAACATTTCTATTACATTCATTGAACACAGAGAACAAACACCAAGAAAACTACTTGACAAGAGTGATTAATTTTAAATTTTATTCTCAAACCTCATTTTGCACTAATAGAATGCCTTTAAGACCTCACAACTAGTCCTTCTGTAAGGACCAAACTGAGTTGTACATGAATATAAGTACAGAGGAACTACTACTCTCTTCAATTATTCTTACCTTACTGTTCTCAGAAACATTGCTTTTTAAAATCAAATACTCTTTATACCAACATTCTATACCTTAAAAGACTTGATGCCATTCCTTGTGATCAAACATACATCCTAACACTCAGCTGCTGTAAATCAGAGCAACTACACTGACATCTCAAATGTAGCCCACACTTAATGTTGTTCATAACAACCTCTAATAAGATTGCTGTCATATGAATTATTCTTCTGTAATACACACAATAACAGGTTTCCTGTAGTTCTATTTATAAATGTAGCCCATTAAGAAATTGGAAAAATGCCATGTCCTGAACACAGTAAAAAACATACCAAAAGTGACCAGCACACTCTACAGATAATTAACTTCAACGGATGGTTGGCTACAATCGTTTAATTGCCAAACACTAAATACTAGTCAATTAAAAGGTTATAAAATGTGATTATTGAACACAAGTAAGGTATGTTAGAATAATATTTCCATGCAGACATACTATATCTCTGTAGTATATCTCATACTGGAGTCTGAACTTGCACAGTATTGGAGTTCTAGTGACAGCAACAACATGTGGGTGATTACATCCTTTAAAACAAGCTGAATGGAATAGTATTAATTCTCTAATCAGTAAATGTTTTTACTTCTGCCTTTTCACAATAGAAAGTGAAAATATATTATATTCATTGAAGGGCTAAGAAAAAATAATAAAAATTCACTTAACTTGTGTCTGAAGCCATATTTTACAGTAAAGATATTTAAAGTTTTCACTTCATATTAATGAAGAAAAATAAATGCCTACAAAAGATATGCTACTTTGGACAACCTTGTATGAGGAAAAGCAATCTTTACTATGCTGTCTGTCATGACTACCTAAGTTTTTTGCCTAGTAAAATCTACAGTTTGCCAACTATTAAATGCTGTTAGTAACTGTGGCTAATCCAAAAGCATTTTTATTTAGTTACACTTGAACTGCAATCAAAACTCTAATTTATGTACTGGATTTTCCCTTTTGATCTTTTGCTGAAGTTCTGGCAAAGATAATGTAGTGAAAAAGCGAAGAAAATAAAAGGAAATAAAGGAAAAATGTGTGATAAAGGAGAGTTAGGGAAGGTGGAGAAGAGGAAAGTGGAAAGGTATCTACTAATAGGGCTAAGAACAAAATGGTGGGAAATTTATAAAAAAGGAGTTTTAAAAAGGAGGTTTGCTAGTATAAATAAAAAGAAACACTAGAAAGGAGGAAGAAACAGTTGAGAAAAACAAAAAAATTAAGAATAGAGAACAGAGAAAGGAAAGAAGGTCTTGTAATAAAAGAAAAATTAATCTAAGAGGTTTTGAATAACAGTGGAGCATTTGTTTCTAACTCAGACACTCTTCTGCTCTCTGTCTTCATGCATCTGCAATTCTCAGTTGAATTTTAAGAGGTAGAAACGTTAAAATGACTTTTCCAAATCAACACTGAGATTTTTGCAGACCGTCCATGGGAAAGCAAACTTCAGTGTGATATTTTATAACAAATCCTGAAGTTAAACAAGCCCTACAGAACTGACAACCTCATTTCAAAGCTCTGCTGGGGCCTGAGTCACCATTTTAGAGCATCCTACACCGCAATGATGAACATTTCATACCCATGATTCATCTCCCTCCTTACTGCCTTCTCACTATACTTTCATCCATGATTAGAGTTCTTTCGCAGCTTTCACAATCTTCTGTTACTCTATTTAAAGAGTTCTGTCCAAGAAATTCTCCCCTCCAGAGTTCAAGTAACAGCTGATTCCACAAAGTGTGTGAGAGATTAACCTCAGCAGAGATCAGATGTCTCTGTGTCTTCCAATTATTTCATAAGCCTTTTTCATGTTCCTGTTCTATTCTTACATTTTTTTAGATATGAATCATAGATCTACAGTGCCTTTCCAACAAAACCATATACAATGCTGGGAAGAAACTCTCATTTCTCAAAGATTTTCAGAAATTTGCCTTGGAGCTACCTCAGACTTCTGCAGTGTTACATGGTCAAAAGTCTGCAACCACCCACATATTTTCCGTATTTGTTTTGTCACCATCAAAGTTTCAATTTTTAGCCTCTTTGTTGTCATGTTTATATTGAAATTTTTCTCCTAGTTTTTTCTTCTTTCCTCTGTATCAACAGATAAGTTTTCACCATTTTTACCTCCTTCCAAGACCATATTTGTCTTGGTACTGTCAGTATATCATCTCTTTCCTCTCCCACTGTGTACCTTAAAGAACACAATTTATTGTCCTTACCCTGTCTGAGAAATTTCAATGCAATATGAAACAGATGAAATGGCCTACCAGTTTTAGAGTATCATTTTCTTTAATGAAGATGTTTTATGCTGAATTTAAATTTTCTTGCCAATTCTGGATAATTTGAATACTCTCTTTCCCAATTTTTTTTCTCAATGGAGCATAGAATTATTCCTAGGTCTGATCTTATAGAATTGGCTTTTACAGGACCTCTTTTCTATAGAGCTACTCTTTTGGCCTACAATCAAGTAAGATTATTCTGCTTTGTCCTACCCGCAGACTTCTTTACCTTCCCCTTCCTCTTCTCTTTCCCTTTTCCCTTCCCCTTCCCCCCTCCATTCCCCTTCTCTTTGCCTTCTTCTTTCCCTTCTCCTTTCCCTTCCCTTCCCCTTCTCTTTCCTCTGTTTTTTTTCCTCTCCCCATCCATTCAAATCAATTTTGTTTTAAAATCAGGGGGGTCACTTGGGAAAAAAACATTTAAAAATCTCCACTATTTTCTTTCTGTCTTCTTCAATCATGATTTCAGATCATTTTTGAACCTATTATGATCATGACATCAGAGGATGTGTTGCTCTAATTATATACTTACACATAGGGTTGCAAGAAGCGTATCAGGTATGATAAAATTTTTTTAGAACATCCCCCTCCCAAATGAGCCTTCAAAATGATGAGAAGAGAGATAAAACTCTCTTTTTCTTTGCAAGACAAGAACTTTACTCATATCACACTTGCCCCTCGCCCTTTTTGTATTTCTCCTGTAGCCAGCAGTAGGTGTTAACCTGTTTTGAAACCTTGTTATAATTGGGGAATAAGAAAACACTTACCTTTTTTTTATTTGGAAGTAAAAGAGAGGTCAGCTTTACTTTCTGATGTAGGAAACCCTTAGGGCTTTCTTTTCAAGTAGCAAAATGTGTGAGTGGAAAGAGGGCTCAACAATCACAACTTTTTAACCACAGCAGATGAAATCTATCCTCTCCCACACACAATTCTTTAGGTAAAAAAAGAGTGTGACTGTTGTTATCGCTTACATATATAGACAGCATCTGCTGTTCTGAAGGGTGAAAAAGTCCCACACCTTTGCAGCAGTGAAGATAAAGCATTCAGGTTTTAATTCCCAGTAAAGGTCTTCTGCAAATGGGAAGCTTATTTCAATAAACTATATTTCCAGGCACACTGCAGCTCTCATGACTGAGGGAATTCACGCCAGTTAAAGAATGACTTTCTCAGATAGTTTGCTGTCCCAAGAGGCAGGGGCTGTCCCTTATGCATTGTGAAATGCTTCTTGATCAGGACATCCAGGATAGTCTGAGTGTCCAAGAAAAATTTTTCATTGCATTGCACAGTGAATCAGAGAAGCACTTCTACTCAAACATCTTGAAGTCATAAAAAGGCAACGGAAAGAACCCAAAGAGTTCTTGTTGACTAAAGCTCTCTGCTGGTGAACAATAGAGACAGTAAACTTTTCTTTAATTCCTTCATATAAATTCCTCTTACATATGTGTTTGCAAATACAGGTTTTTTTCCTAACTACATTTCAGACACCCTTTACATTGAATTGCTATATCCCTCCATTGAGTATCCTTCTTATTTAATACTTTTCTTTTCTTTAAAGCCATACTGCCATCACTTCTCCTGTAGCATCAATAAGAATTTGTCACTGAAAACACTGATCCTGGTCTTATGGGAACAAATGGAAAGTGTCCCATAGGCTTCCGTGCAGTAGGATTAAGCTTTAAATAGCTAATATTTGACCAAATATGTAGAATAAAAGTGTTTCATCAACTTATAAAAGAGGTTTCTCTGAGAAATGCCTTTTACAATACAGGCCTGGAGCTAGGAAAATTAAGACCACTAAGAGAGCTTGCAAAAATGTTATGCTTGGCTTTTTCACATAATTTCTCCTCTGTAGTCTAGCATTTATATATTGTTGATCTGAGCTGAAAGAGTTTTCCTCCTGAAGTATCGTTGATTAAGAAGTTTTATTATACAAAATGTGCAAATGTAGAGGTGGCATTTGAGTTTCTAAAAGCTTTTTAACTTTGGGCAGATTTAGAAGTGCAAAGATGTTTTTAAAGAGTAAATTTACTGGTTTTGTAACATTTGAAGAAAATCTTTGTAGAATTAACTCCCTATATCTTAGGAAAACAGACTAGTGCCCTCTGCTTTTTCTGGTAGCCTCCCTTTAGTTTCTTCCTCTTGCCTCTCAATTTGTGCTTTTTTCAAATCTTTTTCTCATTTATTTTTTCTCTAAATGGAGATTTTTCTTTATCCTCATATCTGCTGTCTAGCCAGGGCATGATACCTTTTTTTACCCTCTGCACATGCAGTCCTGTAAAAATGTGGCAGATTGCAGAGTTCAAGTGTTCCGAAATGTGAAGCAAAACAGCTGCACCTAATCACTTGCATAAGGAAGGGTTTGGGGGCTTCAGTTTCAACTCTCATCTGCCTGGAATCCCATATTCCCTGTGTCCAGATTGAGTGACAGGCAATGCCAGAGGTCTTTGATATATGGACATCATATTCAGAGCCGGTGGAGGAGACCCTTATTTAACAGCTGCAGCATGTTTTTTAATTTGATATAACTTCCTGACGTTTTAAGTGTTGTTCCCACAGAGAGAAGCACACCATCTTTAGCAGTCATTTATCAAGCTAGAGATAATTCAAATTATGGAATTGAATGGGTGTTTTATGCATCACTTACCTATACAAGTCACAGAGAATGCCAGGCACACAGCTGCTTGCAGAGAGAGAGTCCACTGCCTTTTTTTCTTTAATGCACCCTGAATGTTGCCCCATGAGGATTGCATTTCCTCGAAGTGTGCTGTACATTTCACTTAAAAGGTCTTCTTGAGCTGAACTGTCTGACTTTTTACCTTGATGTACCTTGGGCAAATCAAGTTTGCAAAGACTAAGTCTGAGGAAAATGATGAAGCAGACTATATGACCATTGCATAAGGTCCTCTTTATCTGATCAACCAGATTGTCTCACCCTAATGAGTTAGAAGTCTGCGTGTGAGCAAACTATTTTCTTCTGGTGATGAATTCACAAACTTTCTGATTCACAAAAAAAGGTTAAAAAGTAAAATTAAAGGAAAACATATAAGAAATGAAAAGCCAGCTCTCCTCCAGTGCATAGCTGGCTTTCAAAATCTTTCTGTCCAAGATGACAGTTTGAAAAGTATGTGGAGACAAAAGGTGACACTTAACATTGGAATAATAAGAAATTCTGAACCATGAGCTTTCAAAAAAATTATAATTACCGAAGGACAATTATATGTATTCTATTAAGCAATGCCATTGTGTTTATTTAGATGTGAAATATTTCTGCTGAATGGTTTGATTTAACCTTTGCTACAACATTTTATCAAACTGAACTTTGTGATCAGAGGTGCTTTGTAATGTGAACAGTGCAGAAGGCAATACTGGATGTTCAGCACTTTCAAACCAAGCTCTGTTTACCAAACACAAATGCAAACATCAGTTAGTACTTGCAATTCTATCTTACTACAGTTCAAATGCAGGAACGATTATCCCCATCAATATTTATTGGCCTAATTTTAACAGATGGTTCCACGTGTACAGACAATAGTCCTGTTAAAATGCTGTTAATTTTCAAGCGTAGAGGCTGAAATGGACTACCAAGTTACGAAAATGAGTAGAAGTACACTTCCCTAAGGTCAAATACACTTGGTAGCCTCTGAATTATGAAATTAGATTTTTTCCATGGTTCTATTTGGTGGATTTAATCTGGGCAATCCTCTCCACTCATCTATAGAATGCGTCTTTTTCAATTTTTTCCTGGAGTTCATTGCAAAAAAACCTTGATTGCCTTCTTTTCTGATTGGTCACTGTGGAGTCAGAAAGGAATATAGCACTGAGGAGGGTTTATTTATTTGATTTCTTCTCAATTTATCTCCTTACAAAACCATGCTTGTTTCCTTAGATCCTCTGTTCTAAAATAAGTCAGAACTTGGTCTGGTTTTGATTCCTCCTCTATAAAGAATTTACTGCCATTCCAGCACATGACAGAAGACGCTGATTTTAGCCACCCAAATCAAATGCATTTGCTACTGTAAGAGCATGTTAATTTAGAATTATAATTTTTCAAGAGATTCATCCTATTAAACCTGAGTCATACTGTTAATTCCTGAAATCATATATTTAAAAGTAAATATATGGCTGCCAAATATATCTATGTTAAAGTTAACTGAGACATATATATACAAGTTTAAGTAGCAGAGTGAAGAAATTACTTAGGAACATGCAGGAGTAAAAGTAGTGGAAACAAAAGCTTCTTTTTTATTCACAGGCTAAATACAGCATACAGCAGCTGCACTGCATGCTAAGCCCATATTAGCCTTATGACCTCAGTTTTGACCTTAAACAAGGTTTCTTGCTCCATTTAAAAGAAGATATTATTTTTCCTTCTAACCTGACTTTTCATGAGGTTCTTTTGAATGCAACTTTTAGTTAGCCTCATGGAAATAAGCTAAATACCTGAGTCTGATATTACAGATACCTTCATTTATGGGAAGATAAGGCCATCTTATATGAAGTCCATGCAAAGACTTGCCTTGCATTTACAAAGCCAGAAGTTGGTGCTTGACTGTTCCACAGTGTGTTTCCAGATGATAAAACTAAGCCATCTGCTTTCACATTAGAATGTAAATCCTAGCTACAAATGAGTTTAAGCTTAGAGTGTCCTATAGAAGCCACTCAAGAACATGGTTCACATCGCTAGTGTTTTAGGATTCCTCTGTACTCATCAATCTGAGTAACTCTGTAATCCTGGCATAGTAACAAAATATTTAAGGTACTAAGATAGGAAACTAAAAGTAATAATTAGTCTTCATTGTGTAATATAATGAAGAATAAATCCTTGGTAAAGGATGGGAAAGTTGACCCTATTTGAATGCCAAATAGGTAATGTCTGTGTCATGAAATTGACTGAAAATACTAAGATTTTTTCTCATTGTGTTGAACACCCAGAAGTCCAAACTGCTAAGGAATTTGCAGACTGAGAATTTATTTTTCAAAGAAAGTAAGAGAAAGTATAAGCAAAATACTTAAGAGTCTATCTTCATGGTCTGTTGTCAAAGATGAGAAAACATGTCGGCAAGTCAGGTTTGTGGTTTCTTTGTAGAGTGTGCAGATACATGCAAAAAGGAACTTCATGTACAGTTTTGGACTTGAGGGTTAGGAACCAGGTACCTGAAGTTTAAATGTTGAACTTGAGTGAGCATTAAGCACCAAAATACCTTTTGCTCTTGCTCTTTCCTCACACAGATGAAAGTCATGCTATATTTCTATGACAACAGCATTAATTGCTGTATTACTAGCAACCATACTAAACTTCAATTTGGACCTACTTCATGCACATGCAGTCTTAGCCTTTATTTATTCTTGGGCAGAAATTTTTTGTTTGTACTAAATCCTGTCAGTGGATAAAATATTTTATTTTGTATACAAATTATAAGTATCATAACATAATCTTCCAAATTTGCATTGACTCTTCACCAGCTCAGAGCTCAGATACAGCAAAACTCAGCTAAATGTGTTAAAAGCACGTCTTTCCCAACCTAAACTGTGGGACTATCTTAGGTTTTCCTGTTGTGTCTACAAAGTCAGGTTTTTGCATTGCCTGTGTTAAGGACCATCAAAATTCATGAACTTCCACTGGAAAAGGTACTGCAGTTTGTACAGAAAGTAATGTATTTCTAACCTCTGACTTTGTTTCTCCAATTCTTTAGAAACCAATTTCTTGTCCTGAAGCTGTGAATACATTGTCACTTTCCAAATCATATATATTTTTGGTATTTGAAAATTATATTGATCACAAAGTGACCATCATCCAAGATAATTCCTTCCCTAAAATTATCCTGCTCCAGCTGGATCCCTATAAGTCTATGGAGGCTGTTGGGATTCATCCAAAATCCTCAGAGCTACCTGATGTCATAGC